>CM071570.1:172419556-172563903 GCA_036426205.1 Ascaphus truei
GCTGGCTGCAATACTGCACAGTATATATATATATACTGCATTACAATTCATGAATTTATGCCATCTGGTAGACACGCGAAGCATTGCAGCCTATTAAATCCTAATCATTATCATTTAACAGATCAGCCGCCCGTCAGCCAGGCATGAACCCAGGCTGGGAAGGCAAACGCAACGGGGCTTGTCAGAGGTGAGGAGCGGCGCATTCCAGGTATCTGCCAGGTACATACTGGGTATTTGCTCGAATAAAGTGTGTCGGTGCAGTATATATAAATATATATATATATATATTTATATATTTATTTATATATTTATTTATTAAGTGTGGGGCTGTTGTGTGTGTATTTTTTTTATTGTGGGTAGCGGGGGTGGGCGAAGTGGGTATTAGCCCCAACGGTGGTTGTTTAGGGCTTGCGAGTGGGAGCGGGAGGGCTTTAACCCCTTCATGACCGTAGTGGTATTAACCTGTAAGGTCATACCTCTAAGTATATAATATATATAATATATATCATATATATATATCATATCTATATATCTATAGTATATATATATATATATATATTATATATATACACAGTGGTCGAGAAATCACCAAAAAATCTCGCGCCGAACAAAAAATTCTACTCGCCACCTAGTCCCACACTGTGGCTGCTTGGGCCAATAGGAGCTTGCCACGATGTTAAATCCACTCGCCCGGGGCGTGCAAATGTATAGGTTTTCGAACACTGTATTATATATAATATATATATATATATATGTACATCGCGGAAGAAGAGATCAGTGTATCTCGAAAGCTCGCACAAAAAAGCATTTGTTGCCCAGAAACAGTATCGTCTATTATTTTTTGATTATTGAAGCTGGCTAACACTGTACTGATACCTCTACATGTGTATAATATATATATATATATTTATATATATATATCTATATATATTATATATCTATATATATATATATAATATATATATAGGCAATTACGATACCGCACCGTGGATGAATATCAGAGGCAGCACTCCAGATGGTTAATCATCACCTTGACAAGGTCCCGCTTGCGGACCGAAACGTTGAATGATGTCTTGTTGAATAAATACATTATTTTGATAACCATCTGGAGTGCTGCCTCTGATATTCATCCATGTGCGGTATCGTATTGCCTATCTTCTGTACAGGATTTGCAACCCACTTTTTAGTCATTTAGACGGAGTGCCTAGGGTTCTTTATTCTTTTTATATATTATTTATTAATTATATATATAGATATATATATTATATATATATATATATATATAATATATATATATATATCACATATATTAAACACAACATTACAATCTCTCTTTCTCGTCCGGTAAAGGAAGAACTGCACTCGGTTCATAATCATGAAAATCTGTATTGGGCATCTGATAGAAAAGATAAATCACCCAATCCGACGTTTTTGGTGCCTGGAATAGGTGCACCCCCTTGAGAAAGGTCCTATTCCAGGACCGGAATGTCGGATTGGGTGATTTATCTTTTCTATTCAGATGCCCAATACAGATTTTCATTATTACTGAACCGAGTGAAGTCTTTCTTTACCGGACGAGAGAATGGTAATGTTGTATTTCTATTATTTGAGACTAGCACCTGTCTATATGAACTAGTACATTGTGTGCAAGCTGTGATGTTTGTTTTGACTATTTTTTTAATATATATATATTACACCAACAACCCCTATACCCCCTAACATACAGTACATATATGCACAGCAATGATACTATGGGCCGGTGTCCCTCGGGTGTTACCCGCGGGCCTGCAGTACCAATTCTGTGCCCCCCCAAATTAATTTAAAAACACATACATACTTATAAAGAAATAACCCCCCCCTAACACATACAGTATAGAAATGGGCACAATTACTATTATCCCCAAATGGATAATAGTGTATTTGCCCACTTAAAATACATAAAGAACAATAAATACATTAAATACATATTGCACTCACCCTTGTCCGGCTGGCACGATGAAGGCCATCCTCATCTTCATCACCGTCCATGCCCCCAGAGATGCTGCAAAACACAAACAAGAATAAAAACAGCCAATGTACTGTAATGTCCCCTAACCCCTTAATCACCATAGCGGTTATTAACCACTACAGTCATTAAGGGTTTAACCCACCCTCACCCACCACTCGGGAGGCCTACATACCCTCCCTCACTACCCCCCCACCCCGTGAGGCCTAACCACCTTCACTCACCCAATACCCAGCTGGGAGGCCTAACCACATACACTTGGTGCCAATACCCCCTTCCCCCACCCCCAGTACCCACAATAAAAACAATACACAGCCCCACAATAAACATCATTATATTTATTAAATACATAACCCACCCCCTGTGCCCCCCCATAAATACATGATTTATTATTTTACATACAGGGTTAATACCCTAGGCCCACGGGAGTCCCCGGTGGGCCTGACGGGTCACCTCACAGACCTCACAGTTGCCCAGCACCATGTTTCAAACAGGGTCTGGAGGCCTACGGGTGGTCCCGTCAAGCGCTGTGGTCCACCAGGTGGTCTCCGTGGGCCACAATGGAGTCCCCACGGGTAGGCCCGCGGCTGTCTGGGGGACCTCGGGTCAGACCCACAGGTGTCTGAGGGGGCTCGGGTGGTTCCCACGGGAGTCTGGGGGCCCTCGGGTGGTCCCTCAGGTCTGCGGTGCCCCCACAGATGTGGGGCCACCGGTTCTTCCCCGCAGGTGTCCCCCGTGGACCCGGCAGCCGTTTACCTGTGAGAAGCCTGAGGAGACCGCAGGTGGTCTCCATAGGTCCCCCGCAGACCTGAGGAAACAACCCTGTATGTAAAAAAAATAAACATGTCATGTCCTATACATTAAATACATGAACCCCCCCCCCCCCCCAACAGAGTACAATAATGTGCTACATAACTACTATCCAGATAGGGATAATAGATTATTTGCCCATTATTATCAACTATATATAAATATGGGTTATTTCCTATATTGGAACCTGTGATTGCATATTTACTCTCCAATTGACAGACCAGATCAGGCTTTTTTATTGTAATTGTTTAATTGTATAATTGTATAATGGATGCAGTTTAGATATATATACCAGACATGGGATAGGGGCAGGTACACTCCTGAGGAAGCCGAACCAATCTACAGGTGAAACGTGTAGAGCTGTACCACCCACAACGTGACGCAGCTGTGGAAGAAGGCGCCCCTGTACTCTACGCTTACACCCGATGCTAGCTGTAAAGCCGCGACCGGAAGTGACGACATCGCCCCTCGACCGGAAGTAGAGCAGTGTCTCACGCAAATGCTGGTGGTGATCTGCCCGGAGCTCCAGAAGGAGGTGGTGCGGTGAGAGACAGTGTGGGCTTTCGTCCAGGCCACGTCACTTAGCTTTTATAAGCTGCAATGCTGTTTTAAATCTGATACACTGTGAGTGTGCATTTTATAAGTTTATATTGATAAAAGGAATTGTTCCCAGATCTGTGCTATGTGCATTCTTCTCCCTCTCTTGCTGAGGTACATCACCTGAGTGACGGAGGCCAGTGGTACTTCTTCGTCTGCATATTGATCTCTATTGCCTGAAAACTCCTATTTTTTTGTGAGTAGGAATAACACAGGAGCCAAGACAGATAGGAATATTCCCAGCACTGTTTATAATACTACACTTACAGTGTTTTTTATGTTTTTTCCCCCTATGCTTCCCCTAGATCGTGTGATACAAGTTCTACCATTTGGGGAAGAGTGAAAACAACCCCACCGGAGGGTTGAAGCAGGGGGTTGTTACATTTGATTGTTTATTTATTTTCCACTTGTGAGTCTGTTTTTTGCACTTAATATCACGTTTAGTCACTTGGTATTTATAGGGCGTAGCGCCTTAATTACACCTTTTTGCACAATCATCAGAAAAGATAACATCCTGAAAAGTCTTGTCACTTTCGATCCATGCTGTGCTTGGTCCACTCTTTTTTATCTTGTTGGCCTCCCTTATTATAGGATATGCTCTGTAATGACAAGGAAGAATTTTAAAGGTACAGTAAAACCACACTTTTACCTACTGTAGTGTACAGCACTTTACGTGTACTGTCCTACAGGTATACCGCTCAGCACTAACTACGACACAGTAATTACAGTACAAACCCTGTTCTGTGACTCTGTTCTGTCAATGCATACTATTGCACTATACTGTACTTTATTACAGTAAGACACTTACTTTACATACCCATATGTTCATGCCAATTGGCGTCTAATCACCCTGATGCTGTTCTCAGATAAAAACAGAAAAGACACAGCGCAAAACGCTCATAGTGTAAAAAAAATATATATTAATATAACCAATAAAAGGTGAGTATTAAGCGTACATCAATAAAGTGAAAAACAATCAGTTTCGGGATATTGTTACCCAAACGCCACAGGAGACCGGAACAGATGTCCTCGCATGGATTTGGACACTGGTGCCTCTGGTACACAGTCCTGTTAGGGTAAGTAGGAAGCCGTTGAAAGTTCTACTCCCACAACACAGATCACACGTGTGCTGCTCGCGTGATGGGGTAGTTGTTAAAGATTTGACTCTGCCAAGAGTCTAATCTTTAACAACTACCCCATCACACGAGCAGCCCCAGCAAAAACGGCGCCAAAATCGGCGTTTTCTCCCGCGGTGACGTCACCAACCCGGAAGTGTTCTGCACGGAGGGGAGAGAGAGAATCTAGCTGGCGTGGAGCTCCGCTTTGCCCCAAAGCACTGCATAGGACAGCAGCACACGTGTGATCTGTGTCGTGGGAGTAGAACTTTCAGCTTCCTACTCTACCCCTAACGGACTGGTGTACCAGAGGCACCAGTGTCCAAATCCATCGAGGACTCTGTTCCGTCTCCTGTGGCGTTGGGTAACAATATCCCGAAACTGATTGTTTTTCACTTTGATGTACGCTTAATACTCACCTTTTATTGGTTATATTAATATATATATTTTTTACACTATGAGCGTTTTGCGCTGTGTCTTTTCTGTTTTTCTCTGTTAGTTCCAGGGGGTCCCTGAACCCCCCCTTCATCGCAGCTGTATACGCTCTGTTCAAGGTCACGTTATTTAATATTATTCATCACGTCACATAATATAACTTTAGTTGCGCACTTTTTTCTTTTTCACTCGCTGTTCTCAGATGCTGTTATATTGTGACTGTTCTCTAAAACCATCTTGACTGTTGCTGCACAGTGCTCATCATTAGCATAGCTGATTTCGTCCAGCAGACGCTTTGCCGTCCTGCAGTTTAAAGGAAAAGAGAACAATTTGTTAGGCCCAAAAATAATTCAAAACATACATGAAATATATTTAAAATTATACTTCTAAAATTAGTACAATAATTTTCTGGCTCTAAAAGAATTGCAAAGAAAACAAGTAAACAAAAAAATGCATTTTGATATGCAATAAGCTTTTAGAGTAATAAAAGCAGCAAGAGAAAAAAAAGAAATTTTATATTTTCTTCTAAAATTACCGTATTTCCTCGATTGTAAGACGCCTTCGATTGTAAGACGCCCCATCGATTTGGCACTTACAATCGAGGAAAATTAGTTTTTCACTTACCATGTTTCAGGAGAGATCCCATGTCAGCAGAGGATGAAGCGGGCGGCGGCGGCCGGAGAGGTCCCACGTCTGCAGATGGTTGAAGATGGTCAGTGGGCGGGAAGGCGGTGGCGGCAGGACAGGTCCCAAGTCTGCAGGTGAATGAAGATAAGAAGACAGTGGGCGTGCGGTGGGATGCGGCGGCATTAGATCATAATAGCAGGAGAGCTGAGCAGGAGTATAGTGTAATAGGGGAAAGGCTTGGGAGGTGCACACTGTAACCAGAAGTCAGAAACCGGTCAATTTCCGGTGTTACAGTGTGCACCTCCAATATGCAAGAAGCTTTTAGAGTAATACAGTAATTGCAGAAAGAAAACAAAAATACTTACTCTGTAGTGACTGGGGGACTCCCCTTTACACTTTTAGTCTGACCATTGACATGATAGCTGACAGTGCTTTGTGCTAAATTGAGGCCCGAAGTAAGTAACCAGCGTTTGCTCTGTAAAATTCATTGTTCTTTCTTGAACATATCCTGCATTCTCATGCTGAGATCCTTAGAAATAACTTTCCTCGGCATCGCTGAAAATAAAAATAAATCAAGCACAGAGGAATGTACAGTATATTCGATGTGTATTCGATGTAAATTCAATGTGCATTGAATCAACAGAAGTGATGGTGTATTTATAATGGACCTCGGCAGGTAAAGTATACGCCCACTTTTAACACCTGTAGCTTGTGTTCACGCCCGCCCAAAAATTCCACCAGGGACACAGTGCCTTAAAGGTGACACAAATTGCATAGCCTCCCAAACGCTGCTCTCTATCTGAACGAGCTCTTGTCCAGATACTGTATTCTGCATCTTTCCATCTGCTTCCATGGATGAACCCCGATTCTACAGACTCAGGAACCTGCTTTCTTCTGCTGTGCCGACCACGAGAAAGCAAAAGTTGTTTCCAAGTCAAAGCCAAAGGTGCCTAAAGAAAAGGTTCTGACGGCTCCCAAAGCAAAGATCCCTGACGCTTTGTATGTGAAGAAGAAAATAGTCAAAGTCTTCGATGATGAAGTTATTTGGACGGGCCCCTCAAGTGCCCCTGCCCCCACCGAAGCCGAATCGGATGTCCCAGACTTTTCACTGCCATCACCCACCGCCACCGATTCCCAAACATACGCCCGCTTTGACCCTTTGCCCACAAATGCTCGTCCGGAAACCGCCAGCTCGCCTCCTCCAGCACGAAGCCATGCCGATGTTCATCCAGAAGCCCCCAGCTCACCTCCTCCAGCACCCAGCCACACCGATGTTCATCCAGAAACCCCCAGCTCACCTCCTCCAGCATCCAGCCATGCTGATGTTCATCCAGAAGCCCCCCAGCTCACCTCCTCCAGCACACAGTCACGCCAATGTTCGTCCGGATGACACCCTCACTCCTTCACCAGAACCAGCTCGGCCATTTGCATGCTGGATGTTTTTAGTTGTATCGAAATGACTGACAACTCACCCGAGTAATACAGGGACAGTATGGAGACTAAGATGAAGAAGGAAAAAACAGAGCACTATATCCAGTGCTGATGATTCAGCAAAAAACCACCAGGATGCGTTCCCCTAAAAATAAAGCTAATTTAATGGATCACAAATAAAGAACAAAACACACCAACGCGTTTCGGACTATGAATAGCCCTTTATCAAGGTGAATGCACAATACCATCAGGAGTGTGATTTATACATGATCGCGGCGCCGTAGGGACCAATTACCGTTACTTCCGAGTGCGTCACATGACACGGAACCCGTGACGTCAGCACACCGGTAGATGCGGCACGATTGCATAGTCAATACCAACGTGCAACGTCATTGCGCAAGGGGACCTGAGGGGCGCGGCATACGTGTCCAACCACCAGTGCAAAGAGCGCTGGCCCAGGTACACATAATGCCGAGAGACACCCCTCCAGGTCCGTCTGATGGAAAACAGAGTGTGACGTCAGCACGTCAATCGGCGCGGGACGAAGCGTCCAAATGCATCATGTCGCTAGGCAATATGACCTCTATGGGTCACGACCAGAAAACATAAGACAAAACTTTATTAATGCTGACAATAACACTCCAGATTATTACAACTACGGACACACAAAGACATAAAACATTAAAATCAAAATGTAAGAAAAAGACTAAAATTTAAAAACAATTAATCAATAATTGAATAACATCCTCAGACATTAGGTATCCATTTATCGTAATTACGAATTGTGCAGTGCTTGTAAGGGTTTGATAGAATATCATATATATATATATATATATGCACAGACACTCTATACTCCATCACGAAGAAGGAAGATACTGCTCACCTGTGGGACATCACTTCTCACAACCAGATCATTCCATAAATGATTTAAAAATCTAAATCCTCAATGGAATGTTTTAAAGCACCCAAGAACGGAAAACATTTGAGCTCAGAATGATAAGACTCTTTGACACCAAAACCAAAGGACTTAATGTGGACATGGGTTTTCTCACACCCTACCAAAATTGTCTGTAATTATCCTGCTTGCCTCTATTCTTATCCACACTTTCTCCCCCCCCCCCATCCCTTCCCCTCCACCACCTTTCTTTGACACTGTCCCCTGGCTTCAAACACTAACACCCGACCTTATCTACAGTAAATATCTGTTTTTTTTTTTTTTTTTCTCTTACACTGTTTTAGCATGATTTTGTGTAAATCAGTATTGCTGACCTGAAAAGAGTAGGAGAACTCTCGCGAAAGCTGTCCTATGACATAAATTGTTAGTCCAATAAAAAAGGTATCACCTAATACTGAGAACTCATTTATTCTGCACTATCTCAACTGGACTAACACGGCTACTTTCTGCTTTATATATATATATATATATAATAAAATAAGGTCACATGTAAATATAAACAGGACCTAATTCATAACACACATAATTATTCTCAAACCAGTAGACAGAAGATGAAATGAGGACTATGATACCAATGATAATATTCTGTATAGCGAATTAAAACTTTAAAACATTAAAGCTCTATTTAAAGATAGATAATTATTTAATGCATCAAAATTGCAAGCATCAATATTCCATAAATATACCATTTTTGGCACACTTGTATTATTGCCGATATTACGTATAAGGTTAAGACCTGTAGAGAAGCACATTTATGTATCAAAAAGAAGAGCCCTATATCCCAGTCTGAATTTAAGCCATGTGGGATACGGGTTTGTAGAGTAAAAATCCAATATAATCTCTTTTATTAGGAATTTAGTCTGTTGCCTCCCCTAATCGAACATGTACCATGTTCTATTGCCTAAAAATGACATATTTTTTCACATTGCCCATACTACAATTGCTGAAATGGTGGGACACAGGTGATTGAAATCTTTTTAATAATCAAACGTAGATGTTCTAGTATGCCGCTATTTAACATCTGATTTGTCCTTCCTATATATGTTGCCACACACAGACATTTTAATAAATACACCCCATATGTGGTATTAGAATTAACAAAAAGGAATTTCTGTGATATTTTTTACCTGTCTTATTTGAAAAAAACTCCAAAGTGCTCTCCATATGTTTGCATACTTTACACTTTGAACAGATAAAGCTACCCTTGGGTAAATTCTTTAAGGGAGCCTTAGTTGTGTTGAACAAACTAGTGGAAACATGATTAGCAATAGTCTTAGCTCTTCAAAAGACCAATTAGGCCCCCTCTCATAAATGGAATGTAGAATGGATCTGCAGCTAACATATCCCCAATGCTTTTTAAATGTCTCCCTTATTTATTACTTGATTTTGTGGTAGGATACAAAGAAAGGGGGAATGAGAGTGCCGTAGATTTGATTTCTTATGAGTTCTAGCTAACAGAACAGATCTATCCATATCCTGAACTTCTAAAAACGCTCTATTTAGGTCCTTACTCAAGTAACCCCTGGCCTCAAAATGCTCCATCAGATCTAGGGTGGCGTAACACATTTTTGCGTGCTGACAGCTGCCACCCTAGATCTCTAATCAAAGGTATACCAAAAGGTCAACTCATTAGATTGAGGATAATTTGTACAAATGTGCATGATCTTATATAATCCAGAGATGATGTGGAGCGTTTTGAGGCCAGGGATTATTGAGTAAGGACCTAAATAGAGCGTTTTTAGAACATCAGATATGGATAGATCTGTTCTGTTAGATCAGAACTCATAAGAATCAAATACACACTCTCATTCCCCTTTCTTTGTTATCCAACACAACATCAGATAATCAAATAGGGAGAAGTTTAAAAGCATGGGGAGTGTTAGCTGCAGATCCAATTCTACATCCATTTATGACAAAGGGCCTAAATTGGTCTTTAGAAGGCTAAGACTATCGCTAATACATGTTTCCAATTGTGGTTCTCCAACAACTAAGCTCCCTTACGAATTTACCCCAGGGAGCTTTATTGTTCAACAGTGAAAGTCTATTGCAAACATTGGAGAGCCACTCGGAGTTTTTTTCAAATAAATCAGGTAAAAAATTCACAGAAATGCCTTTATTATTGTGATACCACATATGTGGTGTATTTATTAAAATGCGGGTGTGGCAAACAATATATAGAAGGACGTGATCCGATGTTTTAAAAGTAAGCATACTAGAACATACTTACGTTTGATTAGACTAAAAAAAGCATTTCAGATCCACCTGTGTCCTAACATTTCAGCATAGTAGTATGGGGCGATGTGAAAAAATATTGTCATTTTTTGGGTAAATTGAACATGTACCACCTGGTACAAAGTCACGTTGAAGCTGTGCGCTAAAGCACATTTTAAGTCAATATTGGATATATTTATCGGCTAAAGCGCGTGATCCTTGCTTAAGCAACTGGGAGATAACTTTACGGTCGATTAGGGGGCAACAGACTCAAATTCTTAATAAAGAGAATTAATGGGATTTTTACCTACAAACCGTATCCACATGGCTTAATTCGACTGGGATATAGGCCTCTCTTTTGATACAGAAATGGCTATCTACAAGGTCTTAGTTACGAATATGGCAATATACAAGTTGTCAAAAGATGGGTATATTTATGGATATTGATGCTCTGCAATTTTGATGCATTAAATATTATCTATTTTAAATAGAGCTTTAAATGTTTTAAATGTTAATTAGGTACATAGATATTATCATTGGTATCATAGTCTCATTTCTCTTACTGTCTACTGTGGTTTGAGAATAATTATATGTGTGTTATGAATTGGTCGCTGTTTATATTTTACATTGTGACCTTATTTTATCTCTTCTCTCCCTCTCTCTCTATATTCTATATATATATATATTATAAATATATATATATAATATATATATATGATATTCTATCAAAACCCTTACAAGACCTGCAACAATTCATAATTACGATAAATGGATACCTAATGTCTGAGGATGTATTTCAATTATTGATTAATTGTTTTTAAATTTTAGTCTTTTTCTTACATTGATTTTAATGTTTTATGTCTTGTGTGTGTCCTCGTATTGTAATAATCTGGAGTGTTTTGTCAGCTTAATAAGTTTTTGTCTTATGTTCTCTGGTCGTGACCCACTAGAGGTCATTTTGCCTAGCGACATGATGCATTTGGACCTTCGTTCCCGCGGCCTGTTGACGTGCGGACGTCACACTCTGTTTCCATCAGAGCGGACCTGGAGGGGTGTCTCTCGGCAATGATGTGTACCTGGGCCAGGCTCTTGCACTGGTGGTTGGACACGTATGCCGCGCCCCTCAGGTCCCTTGCGCAATGACGTTGCCGTTGGTATGACATGCAATCGTTGCCGCATCTAACGGTGTGCTGACGTCACGGGGTCCGGTTCATGTGACGCACTCGGAGCAAGTAACGGTAATGGTCCCATAGCCGCCGCGATATGTATAAATGCACACTCATGATGGATTGGTTGCATTCACCTTGATAAAGGGCTATTCATAGTCCGAAACGCATTGGTGTGTTTTGTTCTTTATTTGTGATCCATTAAATTAGCTTTATTTTTAGGGGAACGCATCCTGGTGGTTTTTTGCTGAATCATCAGCACTGGATATAGTGCTCCATTTTTTCCTTCTTCTTCTTCTCTGATGTTCATCTACAGACGGAGTCACACTCAACCCTGGGTCGCTGGATACATTGGACTTACTGCATATCGTGGACATTCATCCCATGTGAGTTTATTCCAGTTTGACCCACTTTATTTGGATATTATTCTGATACTTCATCACTGTCCCATGCTATAGGATGTTTAATCTACTGGTCACCGGCAGGTGTTTATGAACATATCCTTACTACTATGCTACGTGGGATCATAATCTACCAGGTTACATCTTGTTGGACAGTTATATAATATATGGGTTGTTTTTTCCAGACATCATTCTGTCTTACTGCGGTTTTGTCTTTAGAGCACCATACAAAATTTTTCATATGGAGACCAAGATGGATCGTCTTTTTGAGACAATGGAGAGGATGGATAGGTGCATGGGTTTTCTTCTGGAGAATATTGAGAGGAACATCGTGGGGCTCTATTCTTTGATTTAAGTCCCTGCCCCTGTATGTCTGACACAGGAGCAGGAGGGTAACCTGGAAGTGCCTTATTCTCCCATGGATGAAACGCATCCCTCCCCCCCCCCCATGCACCCCATCAATCCCTTTATTATCCTGTACAAAGAAACATTTTCATTCTTTAAATATACTTTTTGGTGTGTTCATGTTTAACTGTTTAGTCACTTACAGTAGTACTATACATAAAGTACTAAAGGCATTTAAATATACTGTATATAAATATCTTGTTGACATACAGTACTGTATACAGTATAAAAATCTTGCAAATAATGTGCATTTACAGTTTAGAAACACTCAGTAGCACTATACTGTACATACTGTAATTTACAGTTGTAAAGGCATTTAAATATATACAAATATCTCACTGACATACCGTATATATAAATCTTGAAATTAAGTTGTTTTAGTGCTTAAATAAACTTACAGTAGTACTTTAAATAAAGTACTGATATTTAAATATACTGTATCTAAATATATCTGTGACATACACTATAAAAATCTTTAAAATACGTTGCATTTACTGTTAACATACACTTACATTAGCACTATAAATACTGTAATGTAAAGTTCTAAAGGCATTTAAATATATAAAAATGTATCATTGATATACTGTACAGTATACAGTATATACAGTATACTATATAAATCTAGAAAATAAAAGTTATTTTTAATATTTAGATGCACTAACAGCAGTACTGTACAACTGTACAGCAGATATCTAGCGAATCCATGAGGAAATGCACTGTATCTTACTGTACAGTAATTTAATTCTGAACAAGGTTACATAATGACACGTGCAGAAATGTGATGATGCATATGCGTTTCAATAAAGTTCCACTTTGACATACACGCATGCGCGGAATATACATTTTACCTTTGGAAGAAGAGGCAACGTATTTTTGTATTATTCATTTTAACTTTATTATCCTTTACAAATAAAATATTTAATTTGTTAAAAATCCTTTTTGTTGTGTGTGTTATATATTTTTAATCTTCAAATTACAATTACACACCCTTGAAGTACTGTACGGGAATAAAAGATAGATTGCATTGCAATTAGATTTTTAGGACAACAACTCGCGATCACCCTGTTTCTCGATGGTATTGCAGACAACGCTAAAATTCAATTTTCAGCACTCGATCAAAACACTAGTAAACACGTGTCTTAACGTGTGAAAATTTCAAGAAATCACGGACCAAGACTGAGTGTACCAAGGAATTCAACTCGCGAAATTATCGGATAACAGCCGCTGCATCTGTAAATACCTTAAATACTGTCCTGCCCTGTCCTCTGTCCTTTCATTTGGCTAATTAATACTACAGTCTTTCCTCTATTTTCAATTCTAAACCTCCTAGGTTGGGTCCATGTGATACCCAGGACAAAACTTTATTTATTCCATGCTCATTATGCGTAGGATGCACACACAATTCTACAATATCTCATTCACGTTTCTTTGCTCCATGAAAAAGGCTGTGCATAGTTTAAACAAATTTATATTCCTCAATGATCGTAAGAAAGTTTTTTTTAAAAATGTTCTTCTGGGGTAAAGTGGTAAATATGGCTTTTTTTTGTAACATCTCAAGAACAAAAGTATTAAAAGTGACAGCAAAAAAGTTAAACCTAACAACTGAACCAACCAACCAATCATCATAAGTTACTTTTTCTAGCCAGTAAATTAAATCTTTTGTTATATATTCTGGTCCTATTTAATATCCATAAAACCTATCCCTTTTCTCACAGCTATTTTTCAAAACCATCCAGAACTATTAAACCAGTCAGTTACATGCAGATGTTTCAATCTTTACCACGTCCATAAATTCCAGTACAATATGTTTAATTTAAACCATTAGGTACACAGACTGTTACACAGACGGTTAACTTTCTGTAGTGTTTTTGGAAGATACTGAATGAGGCAACTCTCATTAGTTTCTTTATCGGTGGATTTGAATAGTGTTGTAGCATCATTAAACCTGGCACAGTTTTATTCTTTGTTCAGCAGTATTTCTGATTAATCTATTCGCACCAGCCCTCATTATGAAATTTTCCCAACATATGTTTGGATACTGCCATGGGGAAATAAATCAGATTGTAGATAATGGACTGGATCATGCAGCTTGATGTTCAGTTTTATCATTTGACCAAATATTTCATTTATTCTCCCTTTGCTTTTAGCGTATAGTTAAGGTAATAACTGATCTAGGAACATTACCTCAATATTGCACAGGGAGGGAATTTTCCCCTTTGCTCATAAAAGTAATTGTAGGGTATATCTGTTATTTAAAACAATGTGGCACTTGCCAGCATGTTTACATCCTGCAGCTTTTGAATTGCATTCACTATTAGAAGATTATCAAAAAAGATCAGGCGACACAATGAGACCAGTGAGGGGAAAAACAGGCTTCCCAACGCCCCACAGGAGCACTGACAACTATTACATGGACATTGGCTCATCTCTACATACTGTAGAAATTAGTAAGACATTACAGTACATGGCAATGATTTAATCACCTCTATGTCATGCAGTGGGTAAATAGGATCAGTTGTATCAATATCAGTTAACATTGTGGAGATCTGTGCAAGAAATACCCCACCTCCCTGAACGGCTTAATTTTCTAATCTGATATGTACTGTACAAGAAATGTATGTTGGGTTTAGCGTGATGTTATCTTAAATTGTCTGCAAATTCTTTTACCCTGTATGGATATTCATATGACCATGGAATCTATGACAGACGTTTGCTGTGTGTATGATATGCACCATGGTTCCTAAGTTTTTGTAAACTTGTCCATTGAGTCGTGGAAGAACCTAGTTATCTTTTCAATGTACATTATTATTATTATTATTATTCACATCCTGTTAAGGATAAGGAAATTTGAGGAGCCGATTGCTTCCAGTTGGCCACAATCATACATCAGATGGCAGAAAACAGATGGGTAAAATGTTACCCTTGGTATTTAGAAATTCCCAGTTTTGGTCTATTCAACAGTGCTGCCCAGGAGTCTAGGGTTAGACTCAGTCCTAAAATTCTGTTTATGATGGTATAATTTCCGGTCCATAGATTTTTAATCTCGTATTCCCAACATGTGTGTAATATGTCCTGACCTGTCCACACTTTCTGAAACGAAGCGGGGAGGATGGCGGGTAGATTTTGTTTAGCTTTGCCTGGGTAAGATACCAGTGAACGAGAAGCTTATAGCTATTTTCTTTGATTGGTATGCTCAAAGAAACCTTTCGAACGGATTCCCATATTTGTTCCCAGTCCTCCCTCTCCAGAGACTCCACCAGTGCCTCTTCCCATTGTCTCATATAGAGCAGTTTCATGTCTAGCACTGTTATTAGAAAGGTTTGGTATATTGTTGAGATCATACATTTCGCATATGGGTCATAATTACATACAGTATGGTAGGTTGGAGGAACAGGATTTTGCCAATAAGTAAAAGGAAAAGGCGATGTGTCTCAGTTGGTGGTATCGAAACAGTTCTCTTCTATGTGCTTTACAGTATGTTTGTCTATGATATCTGAAAATGTACGTAGTCTGTCAAAAAACAGTACATCTTTTATTCTTGTGAACGTCTTTTCTTTCCACCATGAGCAGTCTGCCTCTGTCATTCCTGATTTAAAGGCCGGGTTCTTGAACAAGGGGGTCATGTTTGTTTCCTTTGTAGTCAACTAATATTTAAATGTTAGTGTATCCCAGAGTTTGAGAGAGTATGTTAATACAGTATAGGGTGTACTTTCGTAATTGGTGGTTTGTGTTCGGGTAATAACCACAGTAAGGAATTTGTGGTCTGCGATTTTATCTCCTCGGCCTCTTTTTCTACCCATCTGTTATTTTTGTCAGACAAAGGCCATAGTGAGTTGGTTAATTATGTCTGCCCCATTAATAAGCTAGCAAGTTTTGTAGTGGTTGTCCTCTAGCAGGTATTAATCTTTATGCTATAGAGTGGCCCTTTTAGTTATAGGTTTTTTATTTTACCAGATAAAGTCTGAAATTCTCTTCAGGAGATTTTCCATTTTTGTTTATTTATTAGGTTTGGAAGAAAACGAAACACATAGTAGTCTGGGAAATAGGTTCATTTATACCGAGTGTATCCTGCCTATCGAAGAGATTGGGTAACATAGCTCACTTAATTAGATCCTCCTGTGACAGGGTGGTTTCCCTATCAAATAGCTTGACACGGAAAACATATCTGTAGCTATTCAGTCCAGCGGAGAGCTGGTTAATCTCAGCCTTAGTGCTGGATGAGGTAATTGACCAGCTTTCACCTGGCTCGTTAACAGGGTTTAAAGGCCTGGATCACAGCAGTCTGGGGGATCTCTGATCCAGGAAGATACGCACCCTTGACTGCTGTAGAGACCATGCTGCACTTGGACTTTCACCCCCTACCCTACCCAGGAGGAAGCCGGGAGCCAGAAGGTAAACTTACTTGCTACTGACGGTGGTTGTTATAGTTGGTAAGGGGCTTAGTCCTCCAACCTATAGTTAAGGAATAACCATTATAATAGTCAGCGTTCCAGAAAAGAGCTAAGCATGTTTGATTTTGTTGCTCCCTTATGCTGAACGTAAGCACTTTTTTGGTTACCTTGTTTTTGCTGCATCTGGGTTGAGGGAAAAGCCTGTGTGTCAGAGACTCCAGGTGCAGATTGGATCTCAGTGGCTGGAACAGCAGGAAGCAGGCAAAGGCATAGTCGGAGTCACAGGCAGGATCCAGGGCAAGGAATCATAGTCAGGTCATGGGAGAGGGCGATTTGCGTAAACTCTACAGATTCAACAACTCATTTATAGATTCAGCAATCTGTTGCGGAAATGGCTAAGGCCGGCCCTGCAGTGACGCTACTTTATATGACAGACATACGTGGCACAGTACTGAAAAGGTTTCAGTCATATGATTTTCAATGTTAGACAAGGTTGACTTCCATATCTGTAAGACACTATTATATCAGGTACAGCAGTGTAAGGAATCGGGGAACACGCCCCCTGCGGCGTGTTCCCTCCTTACCTGCTGCATCTCAGTTTCCTGCTCTCCTTACAGAGCACGCACCCGCGATTCCTCTACTCGTACCACGGAGGCAGGCCCACCCCCGGTCGCGTCGTGCATTCTCTCACGCGCTGCACGTACACGTGAAGGCATGCGCCGCCCTCTAGCTGCGAGTCAAGATTCTTTGATGTCTCTCTGTGTTCTGAACCTTTCCTTGCTTCCGCAGAGGCCACGCCTCCGCTCCGCCCCTGCCTTGTATTTTCTACAGGAAGTGTCTTCAAGTATTCTGAAGCAAGCGACGCCATCTTGCTTTCTGGCAAATACTGCCCTCTTCCTCCTGACAGGAAGTAAGCCTCTCTCTGACTTTCTCATTGCCAACAGCTGCCGCTGCCTTTTAAATACAGTAGCTGTCCCCCAGCCAGGAGGTAAGAGAGGACCTGGCTACATCAGCTATTTATTGCATCTGTCATCACATTCTCCATTGGTCATGAATTCGATATTTTAACTGCTCATAGAACCCTTTCATTTGTTGCTTGTGAAATCTCCTATATTCCAGCCGTAAAGGATTACCCTGTGTCATTTGTACTGCCCTTGGAATGGATAGTTATTTTGAAAGATCCGAATATATTGTATATAGTTATCATATCCCCTCTTACACACCTCTTTTCTAAAGTAAATAAATCTAATTTAGCTAGCTTCTCCTCAGAAGTCAGATTTTCAATCCCCTTTATTAATTTGGTGGCTTTTCTCTGCACTCTCTAGTTCCATAATGCATTTTCTATGGAAATTAAACACAGAAGCGCACCAAGGGTCAAGATTTATGTAATAACAATAAAATAAATAACATGTAAAAACTTACATATAAAAATATATAGGTCCAGTAGATCAGTGCACAGGTAATCAGTTCGAATGGGTTCCTAGGCGCAGGGGGTAGGTGCTGAGGTTCACAGATCAGTCCCGCGCGCTGGGGCTGGCTTGCTCGGCACCACTCTGTTGTTACTTCCGGGTTGCGGCTTCTCGCAGGACCCGTGTATAGTAGTCCACCACAATCGCCGGTATTCCAACACACATCCCACTCGAGCGAAGAGAAGGAAAGGTCTCTAGCTTCTTGTGGGAGGGCTGGAGCTTGTTCAACCAAAGGTCTGGATACCAGTGTGCACTGTGTGAACTCCGCAACGCGTTTCACACAATTCAGTGTTTCATCCGTACTTGACAGCCTTCCTACGATGGTTACTGGTGGAGGAGGGGTGCCTTCACATCACAGCAGCAGCAAGAGGGAAGAGTTGATCTACTTCAAGATCCTTTTAGGAAGCAAGAGCGCGGTTTGATTTGAGCATTTTCTATGGAGTGGTGCCCTAAACTGTACTCCATATTTAAGGTGTGGTCTTACTAATGCTTTAAAGAGGAGCATCATTATGCTTACTTTCCTTCCATCCATTCCCCGTTTAATGCAAATAAGATCTTATTTGTTTTTGCAGCTATTGCATGACATTGGCCACCATTGCTAAGCCTGTTGTCTACAAATACTCCAAAATCCTTCAAAGATTCAATGAACTGGTCCCCATTTTATTTGGAAGTCGTCTGCATATTCTTGTTTTCCAAATGCATAACCTTTCATTTATCTGTATTAAACCTGCCATTTATTTGCCCAATTTTCCAGTCTATCCAAGTCCTTTTGGAGAGAAATTACATCCTGCTCTGATTTTACTACCTTACACACTTTAGTGTCACCAACACAGATATATATATATATATATATATATAACAAAAAACAAATAATAGTGGCGCCTATCGGTACCCTGGTACCACAATAGTTGTATAGAATGAAAAATGTAAACCATAAGTGTAGGAGTCAATATGTGCTATAAATTGTAAAATACCTAAAAAGCAATTTATACATGTAGCCCTGGTAAGATTTTAGGCTATATAGCTTTCTCCTACTGGTGTAAATCCTGCTAATGGCAGGCCGCCAGTAGTTATCATGGTTTCCCCCGCTTCAAGCCCTGCCTTGATTGGTGGAGGTAGGCCCCCTGACTCTGTGTGGAAGGCAAGAGACACAGGGGAGGGGCCTGCTGATGTCATGAGGGGTGGGGCTGTCTAAATTTAGTTGCCTGATCCTGTCAGAGTTAGTTCGTGTTGGAGTGCCTGACTGGACAGTCAGGATTAGAGTGAGACCTGTTCTAGGAGTGAGAGGAGCAAGGCCTGCCCTGGGATCAGGGGCAGGAGAATGCAGGCGTATATTTGGAGGAGAAGCTAAGGCCAGACTTATTAGAGCTGATAGCACTATAGTGTGGTGGACCAATGCCCCTCACCCTGCTCAGGGGGTGAGGGGGGGAAGCTAGCCTCACCTCGAGGTCTGCACCTTGGGGTGGGTGTCGGGAGTATTGGAGCTCCATACAGCCCATCCTGAAGAGGTATAGCCTGGAGGAGAAGGAGAGGAGGAGGATACCCTGTACACTGCTGCTGCTGCTGCTGCTGCTGCTGCTGCTGCTGCTATTGTGAGCTGTGTACAATAAAGAGACATTGATGCTTTTAATAAGAGACTTGTGTGAGACTGAAATCTCTCGCCCTGAGACAAGGGCTTCTCTGGGAGGATTTCACCCTACCCCTATAGGGCTCACCAGAGATGGAGGCCCTGCACCGTTGCTAAAGAAGATGGAGGCACTAACCCCAGAAGCCTGTCCCTGTTGGGGAACATGGGTTACATTTGGAGGCGAGCTGCTGAGATCCAGAAACAGGACAGGCTTTCAGCGAAGCAGAGCTGGAAGTGTAAGGTACACCTTCCATGCAAGTGCTGGAGAAAGTAGGGCACAGATGCATATCAGGGGTAGTCAGGGGAGCGTGGACTCTCACACAGTACGCCCTGGGTGCCCTAAGATGGGTTTGGGGCTATAGCTGTCCTAGTCCCTTGAGGCAGATAGTGTGAGGCAACTGGGGGGGTTAGCCTGTTAACTAGTCCAGGGACCATGGCCCAGGGCCCGCACTATGAGTGGCCAAAAGTAGGAGATGACCGTACTTAGGGAGATGCCCGATACACTAGCCAGCACCCACATAAAACACACCACAGAGTACTTGTAGGAACCGTCAGCGAGTGCGGTGTACCAAGAAAGAGTTCTGCCTAGCCTGGGGTATGCCAACATCATATCAGTGGGTAAAGCATTTCGAGAGAGAGAATGCAGAGAGCATTCAGTGAGCAGTCTGAGAGTAGTTAGTGTCTAGGAACGAGTTATGCACTAGACACTGAGAATAGTGAAGCTACACATTTGGAGGGCTCATCAAATATGGCGGCCATCACTACATGTGCTCCGAGGAGCAAGAAGGAGTTAAAAATGGCGGCAGCAGCGTCATTCACGGTCCAGCAGCTAGCAGCCGTCCCAAAATGGCGACTCCCGCCAATCCTGGATCGCGCACGTGAAGCGTGCAAAGAGACTGTGAGAGAAATGTGGCGGGAGATGTGCAGGGGTTTGGCGCCAAACCCAGAACCCCTGCAGAAGGAGCGGCGCGAAAGCCGAAAGCCTACCCACCTGTGCTGTGACTGGCCGAAAGACAAAGCCACGTCACGCTGAACGAAAGAGTACCCCTCCTCTTGTTTCCACCAGAGGGAGGGGCCGCTGAAAGAGCCAATCAGAAGCATCCACTCCGGAGAAGGGAGGAACAGGAAGTGAGAGCGAGGAACTTCACTTTAGCCTGGCATTCAAAGAGCAAGGAGCTAACCAACTGAACTGTTCCACCCCTGAGCAAACAATGTCAGAACTAAGCATGACCACCTTCCAGTTTCCAGGAGGCTTCCTGGTGGGGGAGATTGACGGCCGAGAGTACCTCCGGTGCCTGTGCATACACTGCAGGACACCCGGACCGGCCCAAAGCACGAAAGCATGATGCCCTCAATGTGGCACGTTCTACCTGTGGCCTACCGAGCCATGGCCCATGATCAAGACCCCTCGGGGTGCCTCTCCGGGAACCCTAACGGAGGTGGCGGAGACGGCGGAGAAGGCTGCCCTAGTTCCCTGCATCACCGCTGAGGTGGGAACCAAGGCCCAGCCAACTGCAGAGCCAAGAGATGTTCCGGCGGAGAAGAGCGCGACCGCAGTGGAGGTACCGGAGCGGGCCCATTTTGTACCACTATCCACTGGTGGTGCCGCAAAAGACCCAGGTGACTCCCTAGCGGAGGATCCGAGCAAGTCGTCTTCGGAGGAAGAAGATGGCGTTTCATCGGTGGCGATTTGCCTACCGGCGAACCACCCCAGCTGTAACAAAGATGGCGGTCCACTTACCAGAGAGAAGGAGCAGACGAGTCCGGACACCTCTCGACGGTGAGCGCTGGTGCGGCCTGAGGCCCGTAGCAGTCCCACGGCCGTGGTGTCTCCCAGTGTGGCGGAGATGGGATCCGAGACGGCTCCGGAGGAACCAGAGATCATCAGCCATCAGCGGAGCGGTAAGGAGACACCCCCACCCCCTTACTCCCGCCAGGCGAAGAAGGAATCTGCAGAGGGTGAGAGAGAAAGGCTTGCGGCCTACCTGCCCGTCCGCGGATTGAATGATCCACCTCCGCCCCTTCCGGTCCTCGACATACTTCCGGTGCGAGACCACGGAGTGGATGGAGAGTCCGCGGGCGACAGTGATGACGTCACTTCCGGGTCCAGCTGGCACGGAGGCCCGGCAGTGATATTTGCAGCAAGAGGAGCAGCCATGGCAGCTGCACTTGCCACACTCGAAAAAGCCACAGTATTTACAGATGTCATATTCTCTAGCCTGCTGTTCCCATGCTTGGCCACCGGGACTGCTGCCACTCTCAATGTCTGGTTCTAGCCTGCAGTACCTATACTTGCCCACCGGGAGTGCTGCTGCTAAACTAAGGAACATTCCAGACTCTGATACCTGACACCTCTGCACCTGTGCTCCACCTCCCAGCCTGCCTATATAAACCTCCCTTTCCTGTTCCTCTTTGCCTGTTTATACTGGTTCCTTAGCTTCTGCAAGGTTCCTGTGTTTACTGCTGTGCTAGCTATTGCTATCATACCTGAGATCCAGTTTCCTCGTTGCCGACCTCTGCTTGTTTCCTGACTTCGCTACCTGCTGTTCCTGCCACTGGGATCCACTTCAGCCGAAGTCCAATCCTTGACAACAGAGGAGCACGAAGCACGCCGGGGAGGGAGAGCAGAAAGATGCCAACTGGTCGTGGCATTGCCCGACTGATAGACTCTTTCATGGACATTGCCGCTGCCCCAGTCCCTACCCCTAGTGCCATTGCCCCGGCCACTGCCCCTGCCCCATCACGAGTCATGACACCAGGACCTAGCGGGGATAAATTGGTTAAGAATCCCAAGTACTCTAAAGATTGGAGGGATTGGGACTTGAGTGACAAGGGGTCTGATGGGGAAATACCATATTACAATGTAATTCGTGTGTCTAAACCTATACCATTTTCTCCTGTGTCTAGAGGGAGGGCCCGAGGGTCCCATACTACTGTGGAGGCAGGGCCTGTGAGTAAAGTGGTCCATAAGATGAACCCCACCATCTATACAGATGATACAAGAGGTAGATGCAGAGGCTCGCACTCTACTGAGGCGGTCAAGTCCAGTGTGTCTTCACAAAGTCAGAGCCAGGTACTTCCAGTGCAGTGTCAGAGTACGAGCACCGTGACAAGTGGTGAGCACCCCTATTTACAGGATACCACAAGGGGATGGACCGTACGAGGTTCCTGTTGATCAGAAACAACATAGTCGACCATTGGTGGGCGGTGGGTGCCTTTACTCCCCAGGAGGTGGCGGATGAGTTAGAGCACAGATACCAGGAGATAGAGCAGCAGAACATCCTTCCTAAGGGGGCTGCCATACTGTACGATGATATTGCCCCAGAGGAACCTGAGTTTTGGGTACTGCAAAGCAGGGCGGGTAGCCGTAAACTCACAAAACTAAGCAGAGCAGACAGAGCCATAATGGCCAGGTATAGGCAATCTCATGGCTATGAATTCCCTTACATGCCTGAGCCTATAATGCAAGAGATTGAGGAGCAGAGGGATAGCTGGCTCAGAGAAGCGGTGATGGAGTACTTACGGACTAGATTCAGTAAGGCAGGTTACCACAATTAGGATAAGATATGTGATGTGATCCGGGCCTGGAGCGTAGGAAGAAGTATATACATGCACAGTGTTGTGTATCGGCCAGAGTATGGGTCGGTACAGCCATACTATGTTAAGGTAACGGATATAATGGGCGGGAAGTACGAAAGCCTGACCCGTAACATTATTACTAAGTTGGTTCTTCATGTTTGGAGTAACCGTGTGCCTTTTGTTATACGCCATCTGGGTGGATGCTCTGATGCATAAACACTAACATGCAATGTGTTTGTTTCCTAGGTTGTTCACCTGCAGGATGGTGCTGCTAAAGTTAGGTCCAAGTGGGGAACATTGGATTCCACCTGAGGGAGAGTGTAGCCCTGGTAAGATTTTGGGCTATATATCTTTCTCCTACTGGTGTAAGTCCTGCTAATGGCAGGCCGCCAGTAGTTATCATGGGTTTCCCCCGCTTCAAGCCCTGCCTTGATTGGTGGAGGTAGGCCCCCTGACTCTGTGTGGAAGGCAAGAGACACAGGGGAGGGGCCTGCTGACATCATGAGGGGTGGGGCTGTCTAAATTTAGTTGCCTGATCCTGTCAGAGTTAGTTCGTGTTGGAGTGCCTGACTGGACAGTCAGGATTAGAGTGAGACCTGTTCTAGGAGTGAGAGGAGCGAGGCCTGCCCTGGGATCAGGGGCAGGAGAATGCAGGCGTATATTTGGAGGAGAAGCTAAGGCCAAACTTATTAGAGCTGATAGCACTATAGTGTGGTGGACCAATGCCCCTCACCCTGCACAGGGGTTGAGGGGGGGAAGCTAGCCTCACCTCGAGGTCTGCACCTTGGGGTGGGTGTCGGGAGTATTGGAGCTCCATACAGCCCATCCTGAAGGGGTATAGCCTGGAGGAGAAGGAGAGGAGGAGGATACCCTGTACACTGCTGCTGCTGCTGCTGCTGCTGCTGCTATTGTGAGCTGTGTACAATAAAGAGACATTGCTGCTTTTAATAAGAGACTTGTGTGAGACTGAAATCTCTCGCCCTGAGACCAGGGCTTCTCTGGGAGGATTTCACCCTACCCCTATAGGGCTCGCCAGAGATGGAGGTGCTGCACCGTTGCTAAAGAAGATGGAGGCACCAACCCCAGAAGCCTGTCCCTCTTGTCCCCTATACCATCGCGGGAGACTCAGGCCCTCCTGTTACCAGCAGGTATGCACCACCCACAGACATGTAACCAGCCCTCACTACACCCTAGGGGTCCAGTTTGCGACCGGGGAGGGGGAAACATAAGTTACATACAATAAACAAGAAAAATAAAATAAAATGATGCAATACAATACAATACAAATGATATTCCAATCCCACACTGTCCTTCAGAGTCTTTGCAGCCTGTTTCAAGGGACCACCAATCCCTAAATGGAATCTATGGAAAAAACAAAAAAACAACAGGCACACTTATAGTGTAGTATGTATCAAGAATATTTTTGGACTGGTAAAAGTATAAATTGCGCACTCACAAACATCACAGAAATGTAAGCATGTATGAGACTATGCTCAATCGCAAACCAGGAAGACTGTAGAGTCCAAGCAGTGTACAAAATGATCCTCCGGGGGCTTCCCCATATGAAGTGGGGAACGGTGCCTGTGTATATGGTTACCGTATATCGGGTGCTCTGCGTATTTCCCATGCCTTCAAAAGAGTCCCAGCAGTGTAGTACGTGCAGGAACGGAGGCTCCACCGCGCACGGCACGAGCTAAACCTGAGTAGGTACGGTCCGTGTACCGAGTGCTCCATGTACTTCCCTGCTCACGTGTCTCTGATCTCCAGACTATCGCGAGGAATGAAGTGTCCCTGGGAGGTTTCTGAACGGACCGTCACTCCACCCAGTGGTGATTCAATATATGGTTGGCAAAAGTCAATAGACAATGCTAATGCTTCAAACTGTGTGTGAATGGTGCAAAAATAAAGCATAAAATAATCGGGGGTACTAACACGTGTACTCCAGAACACATCCTACACGTTTCATCCTTAAGACTTCGTCAGGGGAATATATATCCCCAATCTGATTGGTTGTAGTAGACCATGTGACAGAGTAATTTGTGGGAAAATATGTGACATCATCCAAATTGAGTCACATGGTCTACTACAACCAATCAGATAGGGGATATAATTTCCACAATCTGATTGGCTGAAATACCATGTGAATCCGGCAATCTTGGATTTAGTGACGTCATCTTAAAGGGAAATGAAGCACAGACATTCTAATTGGCTGGCTTAATTCCCATTAAATGACGTCATAGAAAAATAAGGCACATGGTTTTAACAAAAACATAAACAATACAGACCGGCGCCGCAATAGTCCAAAGGGGATAATAAAGTCCAATGGTGTAAATGTCTCTAGTATTGAATATCTGTAGATATGATGCGATATTCCAGCCTTCTCCACGATGTTACTCCATATACATATTCAGAAAAAGAGACAAAGAAAACACATCATAGTGCAACAATGCTGATACTAACATACAGGACAAACAAAACAGGACAAACACTACATAAAACAAGTAAGGCTGACTATATTAAAGATTTAATTTATTACACATATATAAATGAGGCAGATGCGGGATCCGGTGTTTTAAAACCAGAATCCTACTTACAGGACTGCCACAGATCATAAGCAGAGGATAGGATGTATCTGTTCCGGTTGCAGCTCCGTCCGAACACGTGACCTCCCAGGATCTCTCTCACTCGGCGACCGGAACTACGTCACTCTACGCGACTCTGGAGCTCTCCGGGGGCTGACGCCCTCTCTCTCACCGGAATCACCTCACTGGGGGCGGGTTTGGAGCGCCGAAAATCTCCTCTCCAAGCAGATTCTGTGGCAAACGTTCAGCAAGTTCTCTGACACACTGCACAATAAAACTTCTAACAAACGGCCCAGCGCGTTTCGTGCGCATGCGCACTTCTTCAGGGGTTCGCACGAAACGCACTGGGCTGTTTGTTAGAAGTATCTGAGGGCTCCCAGACACCCATGGGAACCCCCCCGGGGTACACTGTGGGGCCTGCGGACACCGTCGGGACCACCCAGGGACCCCCGCCGGCCTGTGGTATTAATCCTGTGTGTAAAAAAATGAATAATGGTTTTATTTGGGGGAACAAGGGGTGGGTGGGTTGTGTATTGTTGTTTATTAAATATTGTAATGGTTTTTGGGGGCCTAGGAGGTGGGTAGTAGGGCTGTTGTGTGTATTTTTTTTATCGTGGGTAGCGGGGGTGGGTGAAGGGTGTATTATCCCCAAGGATGGGTGTTTAGGCCTACTGGGTGGGTAGCGGGGGAGAGTGGGTTAACCCTTTAATTACTATAGCGGTTAATAACCGCTAAGGTGATTAAGGGGCCAGGGACATTAGATTGTATTTTTTTATGTACTGTATTGTTTGTGGCAACGGAGGACATGGACGGTGATGAGGATGAGGATGGCCTTCATCGTGGCAGCCTGGCAGGGGTGAGTGCAAGATTTATTTACTTTATTTATGCTTTTTATTGTATTTTAAATGGGCAAATGCACTATTATCCATATGTGGATAATAGTAATTTTGCCCATAATTGTACTGTATGTGTTGGGGGGGGGGGGGGGGGGGTGTATTTATTTAAAAGTATTAGTCTTTATATTTTTTTGGGCACACCATTGGTACCGCAGGCCAGAGGGGACCCCCGGACTCCCGCGCGGATCACCCGAGGGCCCTGGACTCCCATGGAGAAAACACGAGGGCCCATGAACCCCCGCGGGGATCACCCGAGGGCCACAGACACCCACGGGGATCACTCGGGAACTCCTGAGGGGATCAGCCGGGGACACCCGCCGGCCTGTTTTAATGGTGTACTGGAAAAAAAGGTAAAACAATGCTTTTTTGACTGTCTTCATTAAAATTCTGGCGTGATTTTAAAGCACGATTGACTTATCACTTCTTAGTGAATCACGCGGACTTGCAAAGAACGGTGCAATTGCCATTTTTTGCCTGATCGGATGTGTTTTTTCCACAGGGCTGCTAAAGCGCTGTTATCACTGCTTAGTGAATCAAGCAGCAGGCAGTTTCGGCCTTAAAAGCCACTTATCGCTCTTAATAGCAGTTATCACTGCTTAGTGAATCAAGCAGCAGGCAGTTTCGGCCTTAAAAGCCACTTATCGCTCTTAATAGCAGTTATCACTGCTTAGTGAATCGCCCCCTCTGACTGTTACTCAGGGACCTATCTGGGGCCGGCCTCAGCCTGAGAGAGCTTAACAAGGATTCCAGTGTATCCTATCCCTTCCTAAACAGGAACGGACTCTTAACCTGTACAACATCAGGAACCAGTCACACAGGCTTTGCCCATATCCAAGATGACCGCCGCAGCTACTGCCTTTTCTTCAAGACTCAGATTCCAGAGGTAAGAAGTGGGGAATCCCTGCTACACATACAATATATTATCTTAATGTACTGTAATGTACTGTAATGTATAATTTCTGTTCATTTAATGTAACCACGTATTGTCATCATAACTCTGTGCCCAGGATATATTTGAAAACAAGAGGTAACTCTCAATGTATTATTTCTTGGTAAAACCATTTTACAAACAAATGAAACCACTATGGCTACTAAAGAGTTAATAATATTGGGATGTATGAATGGGTGTTTTTTCCGACTACTCCAGGCTTTCCAATATAGTTTTCCAAATTGGCTGGTTCACCACACTGGAGTAGGTGGGGGTGAGGGGGGATACAATTCAGAGGCATGTGATTACCTTATTGTAGCTCCTCGGTTTATTGACTAGCATGTGAGTTAGTGATTTCATGAAAATGACTCATTTACATTTGGCTGAAGACCGCTCCATTTTTTTTCTCTGAGCTACTTCAGCTGCCTCTTCATCCTTTATTGAATCAGGTGAAAGTAGCTTTGGCAGTTTGTTGCTAATTTGTTTATGGAAAAAACAGCCAACGCACACTCTTTGGTGTATATTGAATAGGGCCCTTAGTGTGAAGACATCTGCCAAAATCATGCTGCCTGCTGTGTGTAAAGCAGTATTGTCTTCAGTGCATGGAATTAGGCCTCTTGTCACTTAGGAAAGTTATACCACTGACGAGAAGTGGGTTGATGCAGCTGACATTGCATATTGAACAAAAATTCCCTAATCAGGCCACCGGGACTAACAGCAGTACCATTCATTTGATAAATAAACCCTACAGACTGTACATTTTAAAGAAAGCAAACACTTTAAGACTGGGGTATAAAACAATTCTGATCTCTTTATGTAAATCTAACTTCATTGCCTAGAGTTTGTTCAAAAACAAAAAAGATTGCCAATGGAAGCAACAGCCCGTTTCAGAAGTGAGAACTTAAAAGTTTTCACCTTCCACCATTTTTTTTCTACGCTGATATTCATTTAGTGAAATCCAAAACAATATTATTACAGTATGTTGAAATTGTTAAATATGATTGTCCTCTTCAAAACCATAATAAAGTGATAATGTCATAGGCTATTTAATGTGCTTTGTGCATTTGTTGTATTGTTTTTTTTTTTTTGTTCAGATACATCTTGATAAGCGATTAATATTTATTTATTTATAAAATATTTTACCAGAAAGTACTGTAATACATTGAGAGTTACCTCTCGTTTATCAAGTATGTCCTGGGCATAGAGTTAAGACAAATAATACATGGTTACAAATAAAGTTCCATAAGTGAACAGGGTATACATTATAAATAAGACTTTGCATGCACAGTTAAAGAAAATATATGTTATTGGCGTATGTAACAGTTACAGACCAGATTAAAATGGGAGAGCTTTAGTTTTGAAAGAACTGAAAGTGGTGGTGGATGTGAAAGTCTCTGGTAGGTTGTTCCAGTTTTGGGGTGCACGGTAAGAGAAGTGGGAGCGGCCGGATACATTGTTGAACTTTGGGACCATGAACAGTGTTTTGGAGTCAGATCTCAGATGATAATATACGTCTCAGGTGCCTAATTATTTCATTTCTTTTAACAATACTGTAGTGAAAATAAATGACTTGTGCAATAAAAACATCAATATTGTATTATTGATAACACAGATATTCTACAAGGACACTTAGAAGAATAACTCCTAATTTAGAACACAACGTTTGACAGATAATGAGTTTATATCCTTTATTTGTAGTGGAAAAAAAAAACTTTAACCCTTTTCTCTTGGGGAAGACTGGTTGTAACTGAGTGTCATTGATCTTCAAAGATCACAACCACATGCTTGCTTTGGGTAGTAATTGGCCACCAGTGACGTGAACAGAAGTGGAGGGTGCTCCATCGATGCAATGGAACGGTGAACCCAATTCCCACCTAGAGAACGAGCAAAAATACAGTAGCATAACTTTCCCTATATATCATAAAAGCCCCGGGCGTGACAGCCTTCCTAACGCACAGGGAAAGTCATAAGGGAAACCTTTAACATTTACCTAATGGTTTATATTGATTGCAAATGTTGTTCTTTTGTTATCTTCGATGTTCGATGTTCACAGTTAAATAAACAATATCATTGGAATTTACTAATAATTGTTCTCATTTAAAGCAAATTGTGCCTATCTTTTATCTTTGCAATACTGGAAATTGGGTTGATGACTTCAAACCTAATTACTTAAAGGAGCAGATCTGCCTAGGTTTTTTTTTTTTTAGCATTCATAGGAAGCAGGTGGAACCCCTTGCTTCCTGAGATACATATCTCTGTACAGCAGGGGAGCAAAAACTTTTTAAGCTGCGCCCCACTGCCAGGCCTCCCCCGGTCTCGCGCCCCCTCTCCTACCTTGCACATGTCAAATGACGCTGGAGACACCACGTCACAAGACCCCGCTGCGTCATTTCACGCCGCGTTGCCATGAAAACCTGTCTGAAACAAGGTAAATTTCCTTGTTCCAGAGACCTTGCGCGATCCCCTGGCATTAAATTAAATGCCTGGGGGAAGAGTGTGGGGCCTCTGCCATGGCCCGCGCCCCCCCAGACAAAACTCCTGCCCCCCCTGGGGGGCATGCCCCCCAGTTTGCGCACCGCTGCTGTACAGTATATGCTACAGGTTTGTCCCCTCCAGGGTGACCAAAGTGGAGGCTTAAAGCTTCCGCATCATGTGGGCCAAAAAGGAGCTTTAAACCTCGAGCACCTTCAGAGGATGTATCTCGGGAAGCAGGTGCTCCTGAAATTAACACGGTTCTGCTCTAGAGAATGCCGCTTTAATTCACAGTGGATTTTCTCTTATAAAGAACATGAAAGAAAGGCTTTATAGTAACACTCCTATACTGTCCAGAGAGCTAAAAATCAAACCAAATCTGTGAAAAGTTCATCTGCGTTCAATCTTTTCCTGTATCAGATGGCACCTGTCACAATCCAGATTCCAGATATCCACACAGTGGTATATGCAGAGATTATGCCTTAGTTTAATCAGAACAGCTATTTCTGGTGTTTATCCCCACTGTTCAGCCAGATCATGGAAAACATATGGATTTAGGTACTGAAATGATTGGGTGATATACTGGTTTGTAAAACAAAGCACACAATTATTTCAGTGAGCATTAAAAAAACAACATGTTTTTGTTTTTTATGGCTGCGCACTCCTTTGTGAATGAAATAATTTAATTTACATATGTTTAATTTGGTGTGGACGCATTATTGAAAAATCCCTAAGAGTATCAAAAATATATTCTGCATAAAAATGTTTTTGTTCATTGAAACAATACCATGGTACAGTGCATCCAGTATATGTCAGCTGTGTGAGAGATATTTACCTTGAAGTTATTAGGCAAGGATACCTGTTTTTAAAGCCCAAACCATCTTTACCTTTTGTAGGCCCTTGTCCTTCTACTTGTACCAATACATTGTATTCTTCTCTGGTGCAGGCCCCGCTGGTTCTGCTCCCCACATCCTTTCTATCAGTGTCTGTTCTCACTTGTGGAGCTTAAGAAGCTGTTCCCACCGATAAAGAGCATTTCTGACTACACAAGATTATGTATAATAAATAATCTGTGAGGAATACATTTTATATCCACTTCCTCCCCAGCATGACTTCAGCCAGACCGAGTGCCTTCCCATACTGCATCTTCTAACACAGTCTAGACTGCCACTTAATAGATCTTCCACTTTACTTTATTTTGCTGATATATTTAGTTTTGTCACACATGTAATATCTGTACACATTAAAGCACTATCCTTGTTTGGCTTTGCAACGTTTTCACCTACAGTAAGCGAGCATATTGTTTCTCTTTCTTTCTTGTCGGTGTTTAGATTACACAAACACTATTTTGCTTTAAATCTGGAGTTGGGTGCACATGAGCTCATGAAAAGGATAACTGCAGTGTTCTATTTAAGAGTAATTGGGCATGAAATATGCCGCATTTCAGAACAGCACACAACCTTTGCATTGTTGGCGTTCTCATCTTGTTTTATTGTAGTGATGCTCATTCAGTTGTGCTAATCATTACAAGTACTGTAGGTGGACCCTGCAGTCTTTATAACCTTTCAACATTGCATTTGCCATAGAAGCTAAACAGTTATCTGAGCATAACTCTAGCCAATTACTATTAATCGTGCTGTTCCATGGTAAAGCATAAAAGATGTGACTAATTTGTGCCTGAATGCAGTTCAACATGACACATCACAGGGAGAGCTACAAATAGTGGCATTCAGCAGTTCTTTTTTTGCAAAAAAAAAAATAAAGCCATTTAAAGCCTATACTATCTGATGTTCTAGAACAGGGGTGCGCAAACTTTTCAGTCTGCGCCCCCTTGCTTGTGCCCCCCCCCTGCTCGTCTCTGGGCATCATGTGACATCACGTTGCAAAGGCAACACGGCGTCACATGACCCCGCGGCATCATTTGATGCCAGGTTGCCATGGCAAAGCAATGCCCAAAGCCAAGATAAGGAATTTACAGAGGCCTTGCGCGGTCCCCCGGCATTTAAACTAAATGTCTTCAGGGAAGCGTGGGGCCTGTGTAACCGCCCCCCCCCCCCCCCCCCAACCCCATCCAACAAATCTCGCGCCCTCCAGTTTGTGCACGCCTATTCTAGAAAACAAAATGTTGTTCGGCTACATTGCTTTACTTTACTTACATTGTGCATTTCAGAAATCTTGTTTCAATATAAGTAAGGAGTCTGAAATAATATTTTTATTTCCTCACTTTTTTCATATCAGGTGGAATTTACACAAAATAAAATCCATAAATAATAAAATGCACGACAGAACAAAGGATGTTTTATAGAAAACACAACTTACATAGGCTAATTTCTTATTGCTACGGTCAATTATATTACTTATCTGTTTCATGGTTTTGTAGTTTCCCAGATCATATATAAAATTACTGACACAGTGTGACAAAGCTTTTTCTGATACACAGTATGAGTGACAAAGACACATAATAAACTGATAAGTACAGTAATTCATTAAATGCTTTTCTCATTCACCTCGCTGACTAACGCTAGTGAGATAGTGTACATATTTTGCATATGGACTCAAATTTAGTAAACAGTGCTACTATGACATAAGACACATTCAGGTGCCACTTAATAAATAGGGCCGTGGTCTTTATAATTCTGAAGAAACAGGAGAATGTATGAGGCATTAATGGAACCTGGGCGTGGCTTTTAGGTATTGTTGTTACTCTTTCTGGTGTAGAGTTATAAGAATCAGTTCTTGAAATAACACTTCCACTGGTACTTTGGTCATGGTATCTCTGGTCTCTCTTTTGTGTTTTCCAGTCATACACCCTATTGTATTTATAATTAAAGGTATCTCTTTTGAATTTCTTCAATTTCTTCTCTTTTCTCTTTACACACTCTCTCTAGGTGACCTAATCACATCTCTTGGTTTCAAATATCACCTCTATGCTGATGGCACACAAATTTACTTTTCAACCCCTGACCTTACACCTGCTGTACAGACTAAAGTTTCTGAATGTGTCTCTGCGATATCATCCTGGATGGCCACCGCCGACTTACATTTAACATAGCAAAAACAGAGCTCCTTATACTTCCTCCCAAACCTGGCCCTACTACCTCCTTTCACATTACTGTTGGAAGTACTATTATTCACCCAGTAGCCCAAGCACTCTGCCTAGGGGCCTCACTCGACCTCTCCCACATTCTCCTCTCACATTCAAAAGGTAGCTAAAACCTGTCGTTTTATGCGCCGCCATATTACAAAGATACACCCTTTCCTCTGTTGCTCGACTGCTAAAACTCTGACTCAGGCCCTCATTCTCTCCTGTCTCGATAACTGTAACCTCCTGCTGTCCGGCCTTCCTGCCTCTCACTTGTCTCCCCTACAATCTATCCTAAACGCTGCTGCCAGAATCACTCTTTTTCCTAAATCTGTCTCAGCGTCTCCCCTGCTCAAATCACTCTCCTGGCTTCCTATCAAATCACGTATCACGCATTCAATTCTCCTCATCACTTTTAAAGCTTCACACTCTTCTGCCCCTCCTTATATATCAGCCCTAATTTCTCCCTATGCACCATCCTGACTCTTGCGTTCCTCTCAAGGATATCTTCTCTCTACCCCTTTGTATCTAAAGCCCTCTCCCACCTTAAACCTTTCTCACTGACTGCCCCACACCTCTGGAATGCCCTTCCCCTCAATACCAGACTAGCACCCTCTCTATCCACCTTTAAGACCCACCTTAAAACACACCTGCTTAATGAAGCATATGAGTAGCTCCGTGGCTGATACTTTACACCTCTTTCATAAACCTGGGCCCCTTGCAGACGCACTTAACAGAATGCCCTCCTACTGTCTCTGTATGTTCTTCCTACCTACCAATTCGATTGTAAGCTCTTCGGAGCAGGGACTCCTTTTTCTAAATGTTACTTTTATGTCTGAAGCACTTCTTCCCATTATGTGATATTTGTATTATTTGTTATTTATATGATTGTCACGCGTATTACTGCTGTGAAACGCAATGTACATTAATGGCGCTATATAAGTACAGACAAATACATTGATTCATGCCTTCCAATTCTTTTGTATAGATATCAATCTTAGTGAGTAATTCAGAGTTTACTCTTTGTAGCTGCTCAGTGGTAAACCATTTTTGTATTTCATATTAGCACTGTACAATCTGTTCCCTCACTGTGTTTAGTGTGGTTTGCAAACATTGCTTAGGAAGTGCTAATAGTTTCCACAGAGGTTTAATCTGACGAAAGGGCTGCTGCCCTGAAACGTTACTTGTTCCTTTTTTTGTCCAACATGTTTCATTAAAAGTTTACATTTTTGAAGCAAGACCTGCACTGATTTACTGTATTAGTGTGCTGAGTACATTCTCCTGCTCCTATATATACACATGAGTGGTTTAGCCAGACCCACTTTGTACGCCTGTGCACCTTTGTTTTGTATTCAGAGTTTTTCCAAGACTTTATTGAATTTTTGGTGTGCAGCCCTATTTTTCTGTCTTCATTATAATACTGCATACCTTTTTTTATTTGTACAGGTCCCATAATTCGTTGCATTTACAATATGTTTTTTTTTCATTCTCTTCCCCCCCCCCCTCCCCCACCCCAGTGTGTCCTTTTTAAATCTGGAATACTACAATATGTAATTTCACAGAATTGTGCGTAACCCTCCCTGACGGCTCCTAGGGAGTTTACATTGCTACTCAGTATTTGGCTACTCAGCACATTTTACCTCACTTCGGGGTGCTGGATTCAAGTGGCTGGGCGTTGATATAGATAGGTAAAAATGATGGGCACAGAGCCTTTATAGTACAACTCAGCCTTTATTCAGGTTTCAAGACACAGTGACACCTCACACACACAATTGTATGATGCTTTACATGCTCTTGGTTACTCATGACACGGTGCTTCCCTTGGTGCTCACTCTTAACACTCAAAGGCAGGTACATGTACTTGGCTGTGTTACTTATAATGGTAATTGACCCGGCACCCCTTCAGAGTAACGTCCGTTAGACTCCGTGTGGACGGACGTTCACAGAGGTACACAATTTGGAGACGTTTATAAGGTGAAATTATAATAAGGCTTTATTGTGCCTTTTCCTTTTCATCAGGAAATCCATCCAAACACAGGGGGGGAACAAAGCTTCTATTCACTTGGGAGTGTTTCTAGTGAAACACTATGCAATTTATTCACATCTCCCTTAGTCAAGCATTTCTCCCAGCCCCAAACATATAGCATGAAAATAAACAGATATAAGCAGTCTCTTAATAATGAAAGTCTTATCTGTTAGCTGCTGTAGAGTAAGCTTCTCTGCTCTCCTGGAACCGCACCCGTGCGTGCACAGAAAATATCAGCATCCAGGTTTAGAAGTCTTATTTGGTGTCTTGCAATCAGCTATGCTGTCTCATGTGCTGTCTCCAAAGGTCAGCTCTCAGTCAGAGCTAAGGAGTCACTTCCTGTCTCAAAGGCAGGCTTTTTCTACCACCTCTAATCAGGCAGGTGGTGTTAGGTAATTTTCCACCAGCAGTTAACCACCACACTGCTGGATTAGAGGCACATTTGTGTACAGGGATACGTCCCCTGTTATACTCCGTATAATTGGACCCTTACTGGGATCATGGCCAGTTCCGTGGAGATAATGACTATACCCCATTCCTGATTAGGAACTTCCACTTCCCTTCTGATTGGGGAGGATACAAAGGTGGATCTGCCTGTAGAGCTGATCTGCTGAAACCTGGGAGCCCTCTTCATATGGCTCGCTGTGGAATGTCTGTGTGACAAGGTAAAGTCATTTGCTGATAATTATGCATGGGAAACATACCTCTGATGGCTGAAACCAGCAGTCAGAGAGTTAACACAGTCAGAGATACCTGGGCAATCAGGGCTGAGTTAAGGTGCCAAAGCTGAGCAGGAAGGGGTTGAGACTTTTCCAAACCAGGAGGAATGCTGAAGGCAATGGTCCACAGACAGAGAATTGCCACGAGCAGAGACAAGCCTGCTGGACACAGCCCTGTCTACAAGGAACTGGGCTTCCAACCCTGCAGAGGGATTAAAGTTGCTGTTGCAGCATCCAGAAGGGATTACTTGAACTGTCTTGGGGCGGAGTTCTTCAAGCATAATATTGTTTGGCCTGGAAGTGGGCTAGCTACCTAGGGGAATCGAACAAAAATAGGATAATGAGGCGGTTCACTGCTGCCGTCGGGGTATGAAAGTAGAAGATCCACACGCAAATAAAATAAAAGGTTGTTTTTAATTAGTGCATATACATTGAAAAATCTGCTACAGAGAGAACTCTGACGCGTTTCGTCCCAGCTTGGGACTTTGTCAAAGAGTATTACAGTGCTGTTAACTATTTCAGCCACACACCTCCAGAGTTTTAATCCCTCCCTAGCCAGCGTCAATCGGCTGAGTCACCCATCCTACCACCCCCCTCTCTCCACTGGGTCGTTAACCTTCTGCATATTGCCATTGTGTTCTTAATCTGCCCATAGCCGAGCTACAAACATCAGCACACCTGCGTCTAATCACACACCATCCCCCTCCCCCAACCCTTAGAGGCCTGTTGTTTGAACGTAATGCTTTGGAAAATCCCCTCTCGAATTTGAAATGAAATCTGATGTGCACAGCACTGTGAGAATTGAGAGTACAACTGATACTGTATTCTCATCAGGGTGTGAAAATATTTGTCAGTCACTATGGTTTAGTCACATGTTTTAAATACAATACAGTACACTCTTTAATATCTTTAAAATAAAATATATAAATCCTGTATATCATAAGTAATAAATGTAACATAATCCGTTCTGGTGTCTGACGGGTTGAAATTTACCTGGTCCTCATGCGGGAGGGACCCTTGCCATAGTGGCAAATTCAGCCTTGCACGACCCCCGGAACCGAGGTACCAAAAGACAGTTTAAAAGCACATTACCAAAGTGGCTTTTTTTCTGCCATGCAAGTCAAAGGCAGAAACCTGAATTTAACATAACCCTGACTCCGTTCTGTTGCCACGAGAGGGTCGCAATTTGCCATGCAATCCTGCCATAACTAGGAATCATGGTGACCAAATCTGAGCCCTCTAGGTCGAACAGAACCGGAGTTGTGGGTTCCGGTTTTGCTCATTCTGACTTAGCCGGTTCAAAGACTTTCTCCGCCATTTACGCTCAATGGTAGACCTCCTCGCCGGCGTGACCCTTTCTCACCGCCATTACTGCTCGGAACCCTGTTGGGTCAAGTGAGGTGGTTCCTAACATCTAGGGCAAAATAATTTTTATTTTCTAGGTGCCCCTAGAACAGAGTTCCCACGCCAATGACCTAGTTCCCACGCCAATTGCTGTAGTTCCTACGCCAATTGCGCGACCAGGCAGTAAAAAAACAGTGCAGCAGCCTCTACAATTGTTACACTGTCAAAGGGGCAAATGGAAACAATGTGAGGCAATTCAACCATGTTCTTTTATTGGTGGGGTCAATACAAAAACATTTATTTACAAATACAGTACAATGTTGAAGCATTTTAAGTAAATCTCCTTTATTAAAGAACCACCAGTACTGTATACATTACAGTACAGTGGGTGATTTGCGCAAAACACTGTTCATCAGACCTGCACCAGTTCAGTCCTAGAGGCAGCAAACAGGCAGGTTTTCAGGGCAACATTGAAAACCGTGCCTGTTTGCGGCCCTCAGGACTGCAGTTGTGCATGTCCTGTGAAAAAACATCTCCTTTGTTTAAGTACAGCAGGTACTGTAGGGCAAACATGTATAGTACAATACAGTTCAGCACAAACATTATGGTCTCTCACTGAAAGTCCTCCACATTGTCCATGCAGTGCCGATTCCTTGCATGGCGCAAAACGCCATTAATGCAGTCTCGAAACGCCTTTCATTACAGGATCTGTAACTGTATAAAAGCGCCACATTTCTTCCACAATGTTTTCTCCTTAAATTGTCAAGAAGGGCCTTTTTTACGCGATTCCCATCGTAGTTCACTTTGAACACCCACTCGCAGTACAACGTGTTGCTTAGAAATGATCAAGCATACTTGTGGGGTACACCAGCTCATCACCCCTATACTTTCACCCTAAGCACCGGTGTCAGATCGCGCAGGGTGATTCGGGCACTGTTCGATGCGAGCGGGTGGTAGGTCTTTTGGGAGTGGGTGTGCTTGTGGCGACGGGCGATGGTAGGATGTCTGGGAGGAAGCTTTCCTCTGGTCATGGTCGCCGTGTTGTCTCCTGCGTGGTCTTGAGGGGGTTGTTCATGTCCTCCTCACACGGAATACATGTACACTACATCTTGTGGTGGAGGGGGGCGTTGGTGATGGAACGGGGTCGAAGGTCCCATTCATCACATCCATGTCACCCCCCTGCTCCCGGCGTCGGGAAACAGGGGCATTAGCACCGAGCATATAATGTATCCCGCAAGTCAGCCTCTATCTTCTCCATCCGTCGATCCATCCGTTGCTCCATTTGTAGCATCCGTGCTCCACATTTAACATTGTCTCCAGAAGCGATCTATCTTTGCCACAATAGAATTCCCGGGGAGATCCACACTTATCCCATTCAGCATCCGGTTCCAACGAGCTGCTTCTTGTGCATGCGTCTGGACATCTGGGGGATGGGTGCAACGGAGGATGAGAGGGGGGTTCTATGGAGAGAAGCGGCATCGATGGAGAGTGGAGGAGGTGACCTGTGGATACCGGGGGGGTAAGAGAAGCGTGGTAGTGTCGAAGAGGGATGGAGAAGGTGACCTTTGGATTTCCGGCGAGAAGCAGAGTCGTCTAAGAGCAAAGAAAAGTGACCCGTAGGTTCAGAGGCGGGCAAGTGTCGTCAGATGGAACCGGGAGAAGATGGGGGTGGAGAAGACGGGATGAAGATTTCCGGACAGCTACAGCAGAGTCGTCGAAGCATATGGGAGGAAGTGGTCTGCGGGTTCGATGTTGGCTGCCATTCGTTTTGTGCCGAGGAGTACATCACCGTATATCTTCTTCACATAATGAGTTACGTCTAAGAAACCCTTAACCTTTGGGTCAGCAGAAGGTTTTTTCTTATTTGCCTTAGCCTGTCGCTTTGCTTGGCATGGGAAACGGCAACCGCCTTTCGCTTTTTCGCATGACAGGCACGGCAGAGGTGAGTGGGTTCTTGCGTTCATAAAATGGGGATGCTCCATGGAAGCAGGTGGCACAATGCAGTACAGTATCTGGGACAAGGGCAAGTTCAGATAAAGATCATGGAGTGTGGCCCTATGCAAATGTGTGTGGACCTTTTATGCGTGGCGACCAGGTACAGGTGTTGAAAGTGGGCGTACTCTAATGTGATCATTACGTATAATACACCATCCATTTTTTATTGACTGCACATAGAATACACATGCGACTAACACTCGAATATACATTCTTGTGTTTTGTATATTCTTTCTACTCGCAGTGCCTGTTAAGATTTCAAAAGATCTCAGCATGCGAATTAAGGAGATGTACAGGAGCGGAACACCAATTGCTGCTATCAACGCTGGTTAGCTACTTCTGACCTCGTTGTGCCATTAACCACCGTGAGCTATCAGCACAGGTAAAACAGAGACGCGGAAAAGGCACCAAGGGTAAACTAACGCGTAAGTATATTTAAAGTATAAAACTTAACAAAAAAAAATTAGAAAACTGTACTGTACATCTACAGTACAGTTCTGTATCTACTGTAATACTGTTGTATTTTCGTTGATTTATATTACAACATACTGTACAGTAGTTTGTCTATTTATATTTATAGTAACCAGTATACATTTTTTGTATATTTCAATTAATCTTACAACGGTATATACTGATAGGATGTACTGTATATTTATATTTATATTACAACAGTATATTTATTTTGTATATTTATATTTATAGTCCAACAGTATATATATATTTTGTGCTATTTATATTATAGTACAGCAGTATACATTTTTGTATATTTCAATTAATCTTACAAAGGTATATACTGAATAGGATGTACTGTATATTTATAGTTTTGGTACAACATTATTTTATTTTGTGATATTTATATTTATAGTACAACAGTATATATATTGTTGCTATTTATTGTTATAGACAGCAGTATACATTTTTTGGTATATTTCAATTAATCTTACAACGTGTATATACTGTTATAGGATGTACTGTATATTTATATTTATCTTACAAGACATATATTTATTTTGTATATTATATTTATAGTACAACAGTATATATATTTTGTCTATTTATTTAATGTATATTACAACATTACATTATTACATTTTATATGCTGCATATTAATAAACAATTATTTTCTTTACATTGTAGGGAGACAACTGTTCTGGTGGACAAAATAAGTGAGGAAATGATGAGAGGAGTGCATTAAGGGTTAAAAACACTCTGCAGGAAAAGCACAATCTGACTGTATCCGAGACCAGCTAAAAGAAGAGGAGAGCTAAGCATTGGATGGAAATATGGACGTGTGAGGTTAGACTGGACAGTACAGGAGGTAAAAGTGTTTGTTTCGCAAACTACTGCACTGTGCCCAAAAAATTTTTATATTCCTTGTCATACAGAGTGTACCCCATGATACGGGACACAAACAAATCAAAAGAGTGCTCCAGGCCCAGGCATGGATCGACAGCGGGGAGACTTTCCAGGATTGCATCTTCACTGATGATCTACTGTGTCGCTTGAGAGATTTGCAAATTTTGCGTTCCACAAAAAAGGCCGCATATATTTGAAGCGCGGCCAAAAACACCCCAGGAGCTGCATGTGTGGGGGCCATCTCTAGGCATGGACCGGGATGAATTGTCATCTTTGAAGTAAAATGTACTTGCACTGTACTTGACTAGGGTTGCCTTACCGTATGCACTGTACTGTACTATTGTGCAGTTTATTGAGCACTCTTGCTTTCTTGCTATAGGAATCATGAATAAAGCTTTCTTCCAAGACAACATGTGTGCCGAGATAGTGCAATACATCACACGCGACTTCCCCAATGGTCCCGCTTCTACCAGGACAATGATCCCAAGCACACCATGTCAACGGCGCATATTCTTGAGCGCGGCAATCACTGGGTGAAAGACGCCAGCGGAGTAAGTGCAGTAGACCGTGTCCCATTTTGTTCACCACTGTTTTTAGCTCTTAAACCAATTGTCCTTTCTTCCAATGACAGGTCGCCAACTTCAATCGCGATCGAAATGGTCTGGCATCAGCTGAAGGACCATATCCGGAAAGTGGCGAAACCCTCCAAAAGGACGAGTTGTTGAAGGCATAATGAGTTTTTGGATCGGTATGTACGCACCGTGGAACGCTGCATAAATATATAGACCATATTGCCACTGTGTTGCCCATTGTCATCGTGCGTAATGGGCAAGCATCAGGAAAGTAGTACTGTGCTGTAGAATTGTAAGTACAGTATGTTACAGGTAAGTATGGCACAGATTTTTCTTTCCAGATAGTAAGGTATACAGTAGTTAGTTTCCAGTAACAGTATACAGTAGACTAGTTTGACAGTACAACAGTAACTGTCTACTAACTGCTCCATTTTTTTCTTTCCAGAGAAAGCTGCACCAGCCCCCTACAGTAGTTCTGCTAATACAGTACAGTACGCACTACAGTACACTACAGTACAGTAACGCACTAATTTTGGTTTTCTTGTCGTTCAAGGAAAAATGCCTAGGTGGGAGTGGGGCGTTGTGTCAGTTGTGTCCGTCAAATCTGCTTGTACAGTGAAATGTACAGTATATAAACAGCAGGAAATGATGTACACAAAACCTCTCCTCTCTCAATGAACTACTGTACTGCAGACAGAATGAGGAAAAGATAAAGACTAAGAAAAATATATTTACTATACATATATTGTATACAGTATATTATACAGTACATTACAGTACTGTACTGTGTATAGTATTAAATAATATTCTTATAAATGTGCATTACTCATGTTTCCCATGTTTTCCAAGGTTTTCCAAATGGTTATCCAATTTCAGCTGCCAAAAACTTAATAAAACTGCATTATGTATTATTTCTGATATTTTTATATTTGTATTTTTTGGTTCCTGATAAAATAAAATAAATATTTATTCACTTTCATGCGACCCACAGAACGGATTATGTTACATTAACTTTTTGTAATAACAGATTTATATATTTTATTTTAAAGATATTAAAGAATGTACTGTATTGTATTTAAACATGTGACTGTAAACCATAGTGACTGACAATATTTTCACACCCTGATGAAATACAGTATCAGTGTACTCTCAATTCTCACAGTGCTTGCACATCAGATTGTAATTCAATTCGAGAGGGATTTTCCAAAGCATTACGCGTTCAAACAACAGGCCTCTAGGGTTGGGGGGGGGGGATGGTGTGATTAGACGCAGGCGTGCTGAGTGTTTGTAGCTCGGCTATGGGCGGATTAAGAACACAATGGCAATAGCGAGAGGTTAACGACCCAGTGGAGAGAGGGGTTGGTAGGATAGGGTGACTCAGCCGATTGACGCTTGGCTAGGGAGGGATAAAAACTCTGGAGGTGTGTGGCTGAAATAGTAAACAGCACGTATTTCAAAAGGCAGTTCATCATAATAATTTGATGAATAAACCCCAAAGACAACCCCCAAATACGTACATAAAAGCAAGTCACTTAAACGCCCAGTGCCCCATGCACCCAATGTTTTTTGGCAGAAGAATTTAATAAAGCTGCAGTATGTATTATTGTGTGTTGATGGTTAGAATTGCTGTGCACTTTAATGTTACAACATTGTTACAGTATTTGTAAATAAATGTTTTTGTACTGACTCCCATAAAAGAACATGTTGAATTGCGTCACATTGTTTCCATTTGCTCCTTTGACGAGTTGTAACAATTGTAGAGGCTTGCTGCACTGTTTTTACTGCCTGGTCACGCAATTGGCGTAGGAACTACGGCAATTGGCGTGGGAACTTCTGTTCTAGGGCACCTAGGAATAAAATTATTTTGCCCATAGATGTTGGCACTGTATTCCACTGTACAGTATACTGTAGAATACACATAATGACACAATACTGAACTGTAGAATAAATGCATAGTTTTATTTATTCAGGTTTATTACCAGTATATACTGTACGGCCGGAAAAACATCACATACAGTACAATATTATCCATCGAAATCCCCCATTAGCCGTTTCCTTTTCTGATAAAAACAAAAAGAAAAGTTTTAATGTATAATGGTCAGCCCCCTAAAGAAGTACCCAGCCAGCCCCACCAAAATAATACGGCAACTCACCATTGGATTTCCCATTCAGTGGCGCCGGTCCACTGCCAGTCCAGCTTTCTCGGCATCCACGTCGACAGTTTGCAGGCGGGACTAGTCCACCTGTAGTCAGCTGGTGGAGGCTGGAAATCGCTTAGGTACATGCAAGCTTCATCAAAACTGCACGCCAAATCCGACTCAGGCTCAGGCTCAGGGTTGTCACTGACAGTGTGGACCGTCATTGGAAGCGGTGCTGTTGCTGGTGCATTGCTTGGCAGCGACTGTCGCTTCTTAGTTGGTTTTAACATGACCTTCGCCTTTTGACGCCTCCATGATCATAGATACGGGAAAAATCCGTTGACACCACAATACCCCCCACAATTGGGGCTCAAATACTGTGAAAACAGGGGTCGTACATAACCTTTTCCTTTCTGCACGCTTCCACGTATGAGGATTGGCGATAATTTGTAAAGTCATAGTTTTCGATAAATACTGATAAATTTGAGCAACTGTTGCCATCTTATCATCTGTTGCATTAATCGTGGCCCATATCAAATACGCATAACTTCGTAAAGGGTTTTGGAAAGCGTTCTGCACTGAACACTCATGGTGGGTCTCTGCAGAACAGTGTAACACAAACTGAAACTGGTCTATGTCTTTCTTTAATATGAAAACCTAAATTGATACATTTGGCAACTCTTTCCTTCAGTCTCAAGGCCAAGTTACAATGGCACACTGTGGTACAGTATCTTTCTTAAACGAAACCCTGCAAGCCGACACATTACTGATTCGGCGCATTACAATTCATGATTTTCTGCCATCTGGCGACACGCGAAGCATTGCAAGCTTATTTAAATCCAAACCATAATCATAACCCATCAACCGCGCGTCAGCCGGGCATGACCCTGGCTGGGAACGCAAAGGAGCGCGGAATGTCCAGGTGAACACAGCGTGGCATTCCAGGAACAAGCCAGGTAAAAAGCGGTGATTTGTAAGAATAAAAGCTGCCGCAACAGTACAGTGCTGTATGTCCCATTTGAACATTGTTGAAACCAAGGCGTTTACTGTAACAGTATCACATTCGGCGATACAGCGCTCTCCCCTCGCTCGCCCCCGCACAACACCGGCTAATGTACTGCACGTGCAGGGTATTTCAACTTCTTATCAACAGTACACCTCTCCCACACCATTCCTTTGAATGGATGGCTTTCTGTCTTCAATCACATTCCTGTCATCACATTCCTGCGTGTATACGTGCAGTGCATTGCAGGCCTGGTTTGATTTATTCTTCTGTGTTGATTATTAATGCTCATTGTGGGAAAAAATGTTCAAGACTGACCAAAAATTTTATTTTCATTTTTCTCGTCATTTTTTATTTTATTTTCTCAACATGTGCCTGCCTAAACCATCTTGATATTACGATATTCAATCGGTGCTGTAGCTTGTGTGATTTTTATGTATTTGGGGGTGTGGGGATCAAATTACATATGATGACCTGCCTGTTGAATATATGTCATGACTTTGAACTACAGTACAGCTAATCCTTTTGCAGATTTACCACCCCCCCCCCCGCAGACACACACAGGCTGCCCACGGATTTCAACCTCTTATCGATACCTCTGAATCTCTTTCCCCTTTATTTAGCCCAAAGACAATGAATAGTTATTTAAAACAATGAATCATCAGTTGTATCAATAATAAAATCTGTGTGCCAAGTCAAGTAAAAAACAATAGCAAATAGTCATTATCAAACCTAAGAGATTTCGACATCCCATATCCCTAAGGTAGTGCAGTATGTTTGCCTAAGATTATATAGTATGGTTGGTGTAGCATGAATGCCTAATGTGAAACATTGTTATTATGACAAGCAGCACCAATGTGATTGATGCCTGTATTTTACTGACTGGTGCAGTGTTATTTCATTCTTCCAATAGCCAGTTGAAACATAATAGGTGTAAGCACAAGTTATACACAATTGATTACACCAAAGCTCCTCAACAACCAACCCCCCCTACAAGGCAGGTTTTAAGGATATCCCCATTCAGCACAGGTGCATCCATCAGTAACTCAGTCTTGATGAGCACTGATTGAACAGACAGTGCCTGACTGCAGGTATATTTGAAACCTGACACCTGTGGGGGGCTGTCTGTTGGGAGCGCTTGGAGTTGAAGAACCCATGGATTACACATAGTATCCATCTTCCCCCCTCCCTCTCACCGCGGTTACCAGTTTGCTGCAAATAGTTAATAGCAGAATATAATATCATGCTGGCTGGAGGACAAGCGGAGAGGAGCCTTGGGGGTGTAGATGGTGATTAGGTTTCATGACATTATAGGAGAGATCAGGACCCCTTTGGTTATGTTATAGATAGGGACAGTGCCCTTATAGTAAGGATCCCAATGAATGGCCAACGGAAACACACGGTTACCAAAGAGAGAGGAGAACAGACGCTGTGGCAGGAAGCTTGCAGTGGGGCCAGGATGATTCCCAAACAGTGGATAAGGTTTTTAACTCAGTGGTTTCTTTTCATAATCAAAATATTAATAGGCACACTGTCCCTGGAGGAACAAATCAAATAAAACCTCTGCTCCCCTGGGAGATTAAGTATACATTAGATCCAGCTATCCCCCTAGGTAGCGAACAGATATCCAAGAATCGCTCCAAGGAAAGTAACTGATGGCTACCAATAGGTACAAAGGTTTGTGCTACAAACAGTCCAAAAAAATCACTGCCCAATAAGTAATAGAACACACTTCGGCCAGGTGTCCCATCGATAAGTGAATATAATATAATCACCCACTTGAACCGTGTGACGTATATCACGGGTAGGGGCTGAGATGTGGTAGGGAGGATGTGAAGCAGTAATACCGCCATGTCCCTGCTAGGGAACCATAAACAGCTAAGTATGCCGCCACCCTCCGCCACGCCCTCAAACACCGGTGTCATACACGGCCAAGATCACCTCACGCGGAGGTAGATGGGAAGGAGGAATAAGGAGAGTAATCCTCACAATTTTGATGCGCAGGGTTCCATTCAGCGATGCGTAGGGGTTCCTCTGATCCGAAGTGAAACACGGTGCTCCAGAGGCCCCAAGGGCAGAAATCGAACAAAAATAGGATAATGAGGGTTCACTGCGCCCGTCGGGGAATGAAAGTAGAGACGAACCACACGCAAATAAAATAAAAGGTTAGTTTTAATAGTGGCAATACACTGAAAAATGCTACAGAGAGAACTCTGACGCTCATGTCGTACCCAGCTTGGGAGTTTGTCACAAGAGCTCTCATTTCAAAAGGCAGTTCATCATAATAATTTGATGAATAAACCCCCAAAGACAACCCCCAAATACAGTACATAAAAAGCAAGTCACTTTAACTCCCTGTGCCCCATGCACCAAAAATGTTTTGTGGCAGAAGAATTTAATAAAGGCTGCAGTATGTATTATTGTGTGTTGATGGTTAGAATTGCTGTGCACTTTAAATGTTACAACATTGTACAGTATTTGTAAATAAATGTTTTTGTACTGACTCCACCAATAAAAGAACATGTTGAATTGCCTCACATTGTTTCCATTTGCTCCTTTGACAGTGTAACAATTGGAGAGGCTTGCTGCACTGTTTTTTTACTGCCTGGTCGTGCAATTGGCGTAGGAACTACGGCAATTGGCGTGGGAACTAGGTCAATTGGCATGGGAACTTCTGTTCTAGGGCACCTAGAAATAAAATTCATTTTGCTCCTAGATGTTAGGAACCCCCTCACTTGACCCCAACAGGGTCCGAGCAGTAATGGCGGCGAGAAAGGGTCACGCCGGCGAGGAGGGTCCTACCATTGAGCGTAATGCCGGAGAAAGCTTTGAACCGACTAAGTCAGAATGAGCAGAAACCTGGAACCCACAACTCCGGTTCTGTTCGACCTAGAGGGCTCAGATTCGGTCACCATGTAGTCCTAGTTGCGGCAGGATTGCATGGCAAATTGCGACCCTCTCGGGGCAACATAACGGAGTCAGGGTGATGTTAAAGTTCAGGTTTCTGCCATTGACTTGCATGGCAGAAAAAAAGCCACTTTGGTAATGTGCTTTTAAACTGTCTTTTGGTACCTCTGGTTCCGGGGGTCGTGCAAGGCTGATATTTTGCCACTATGGCAAGGGTCCTCCCGCATGAGGACCAGGTAAATTTCAACCCGCTCAGACCCACACAACGGGTTATTTTACATTATATTCGCACAATTGGCGTGGGAACTACTTAGGGCCGCGGTCAAGTTCACGGGCAATTGGCATGGGAACTTCTGTTCTAGGGCACCTAGGAATAAAATTCTTTTTGCCCATAGATGTTAGGCACTGTATACCACTGTCCAGTATACTGTAGAAGACACATAATGACACGATACTGAACATGTAGAATAAATGCATAGTTTTATTTATTCGGGTTTATTACACAGTATACTGTACGGCCGGAATACATCAGCATACAGTACAATATTATCCATCAAAATCCCCCCATTAGCCGTTTTCTTTTCTGATGAAAAACAAAAAGAAAAGTTTTAATTTACAGTCATGGTCAGCCCCCTAAAGAAGTACCCAGCCAGCCCCACCAAAATAATACGGCAACAAGACAGTACTCACATAGAATTAAAATTCATTTCCCCCCAGATGTTAGGAACCCCCTCACTTCACCCCAACAGGGTCCGAGCATGTACAGTACAGTACTGTACTTTAAAATAAATTAAATATGCAATTTTACTATTACTGCGCGCGCACGCACGCACAGACTGTGTACTGTAGGTTGAACCGCGAAAGTACTAGACTTCAGAGACAACAGCTCGCAAACGCCCCCATGCATTTTTACACGGCATTGCAGTATTGCAGCCAGCGGGAATAAAATGCTTAAATCACAGCCGCGAAAATAACGCAATACACCCCGGGAGAAAATGACACAAAACCGCACATCACCGGGATCTTTTGAAATTCGCGGAGCTAGCCAAGTAAGAATAAAGTTGGTCGCCACTGTACATGCATGTATAAATATGCAAATTTACGTAGGTTGAACTGCTACAGTATTAGACTTTGAAGACAACAGCTCGCGAACGCCCACCTGAGTTTTTAGACGGTATTGCAGTATTGCAGACAGCGCTAATAATATGCTAATATTACGAGCGCTAAAATACCAGAACATATTCCGGAAAAAAAATATATATACTGCATCTGCCCGCGGTTATCAGCGTTGCGTCGCTACGGCCGCATTAAGATAAAGGCGGTCGCAGCTGTAGTTGCTCTGTTCCTATGCAGGGAACACAAATCTACCACATCTACGATGCTATTTTTTCATATCTACACACCTATAAGTATTTTTTTTATAAATGTTCCAGTTAGTTAGCAAACAAGGTAAAGCTCGAAGGATTTTGATTTTTTTTAGCTAGCCCCTTTTGTGTTAGGTCACTGTGAGTTGAAAAGGACTTTGTATTGGTAAGAGCCCTGTCCTTTTCTCAATCTTCTGAGTGGTTCTGTGGATAATGATGGAAAAAAACACTAAGGGCCACATTCAGAGAGGGTTGATAAAAATGATCGCCAGGGCATTTAAAATGCCATTTATTTGGGTGTTGCTATCACGGTATTCAGAAAGGCTCGATTACCAGTGATAGCAAAATTCCCAACACTGGCGAGTTGCTGCCAGCGAGAGCCTCGAGCCTCTGAAAAGGCCTAAACCGGCAATTCATTTCTGCTGCAGAGAGAGCGGCTCTGAGAGAGCTGAAATGTCGCCCGAAAATTATTTATTTAAATATACATTTCTTTCATAGTGTAGATGTGCAGGGGGTCTCCAGAGCTGAACCGCGTTGGTTTCAGGTCCAGGGACCCCCTGCTTCCAGAGATACAGGCCCCATTATGGGGTGCCGGTATCTCCTATGCAAGGAAATGTCCCGGTCACGTGACGCGGGACATTTCAATGCAGAGGGATACCGGCACCCCTTATAGGTGCCTGTATCTCGGGAAGCAGGGCGTCCCTGGACCTGAAACCAACGTGGTTCAGCTCCGGAGACCCCCTGCACATCTACACTATGAAAGAAATGTATAATAATAAATATTGTAATAAACATCAATACACGCCTCCCCCTCCGCCTAAACCCATACAGTACAGTAATGGGCAAAATAACTATTATCCAGATATGGATAATAGATTATTTGCCCATTATTAAAGACTGCATTAGCATACAAAAATAAAGTAAATAAATACAGTTATACTTACCACAACAGCAGGTCCCTCTGTCCTCCGTAGCAAGAAAGCATATATACATAATAAAGACATTCTAATGGCCCCTAACCCCTTAATCACCTTAGCGGTTACTAACCACTATAGTCATTAAGGGGTTAACCCACCCTGACCCGATACAAACCCAGGAGGCCTAAGCACCCACCCTGACTGACTATACCCACCCTATACCCATTGAGTAGTATAGTGGTTCATCATACCCATATAATAATAATATGGGCATAATAAGCCTCTATAGCACTCAATGGGCACCCTAATTACAATACACTAATACACAAGACACACAATAATAAAACCTAACTAAACTCCAAAAAACCACACTTCACTAAATAAAAACAGTAGCCAGCTAATCCAATCAATACAAGCAATAACAACATCAACAATGAATTAATTAAACCATTAACCAATCAAACCAATTAATTCCTAAACCAACTCAAAATGAATAGTAACACTAACCAATCCAAACAATGAATTACTACAACATTAATGAATTTAAACTGTAAAATACAAAGAAAGAATTTCTAACAATATCTGAACTAACCATAAAACGCATTAGCTAACATAATATAACATTAACTACAAACAAACACCAATCGCAAACCTTTTATTAGCATTAAGCATGAAAAAACAAAAAATCACATTCACATAATAAACTGAAATGAAAAAAAGCAACAGCAATACAAAGCCAGAAATGCCCCCCAAATATTGTCATAATAATGTATTAATCTGTACCCTAAAGTGGTACAGATTAATATATTATCAGTCAATGTGCCTCCCCCAAAATAATCAAAAAACACATCCAAAGAATAAACCTGTAAAAAGAGACATTTACAAACATTCAATATATTACTTACCATTAGACGCGGTGGCCCTCCGACTCCTGGGGTAGCAGGAAGCTCACGTACCTTGAAGCCCTCCAACAGCATCCAATGCCATCCGCCATGAAGATCTGGATCAGGTACCCAAATCTTCTTATTTCTTTCTTTAATCACCTTCTTCTATCTTCATCTGTAACCATTTCTTGATCTTCTTTATCTTCTTTCTTCATCTGTCAATCCAAAAAAACCCATGTTAAATCCGAACCGATGTTGTCTCGTCGTCTTCTTGGGCTCAAATGAGGCGTCACGGCCTTAAATAGGGCTTGTGACGTCACATTTAGCCTCAAAATGGTTAACAGCCACCTGATTGGCTGTTAAAACCATGTTCCGACTTTAATTTTTTTTTTACATGACGTCACTTAAAGGGAATGATGCCAGCCAATCAGAATAGCTTTGCTTCATTTGCCTTTAAGATTACGTCACGACGCCGGCGTCACATGGTATTTCAGCCAATCAGATCGTGGGAACCAATTCCACACTCTGATTAGCTGAAATACCTTGTGACACAGCGGCCATCTTGGATTTAGTGGCGTCATGTTAAAGGGAATGATGCCAGCCAATCAGAATAGCTGTGCTTAATTTGCCTTTAAGATTGCCTTTAAGGTAACTCTCAATGTATTACTTCCTGGTAAAATATTTTATAAATAAAATTTAAGGCCGTGACGCCTCATTTGAGCCCAAGAAGACGACGAGACAACATCGGTTGGGATTTAACATGGTTTTTTGGATTGACAGATGAAGAAAGAAGATAAAGAAGATCAAGAAATGGTTACAGATGAAGATAGAAGAAGGTGATTAAAGAAAGAAATAAGAAGATTTGGGTACCTGATCCGGATCTTCATGGCAGATGGCATCGGATGCTGTTGGAGGGCTTCAAGGTACGTGAGCTTCCTGTTACCCCAGGAGTCGGAGGGCCACAGCGTCTAATGGTAAGTAATATATTGAATGTTTGTAAATGTCTCTTTTTACAGGTTTATTCTTTGGATGTGTTTTTTGATTTTTTGGGGGAGGCACATTGACTGATAATAAATTAATCTGTACCACTTTAGGGTACAGATTAATACATTATTATGACAATATTTGGGGGGCATTTCTGGCTTTGTATTGCTGTTGCTTTTCTTCATTTCAGTTTATTATGTGGATGTGATTTTTTGTTTTTTCATGCTTAATGCTAATAAAAGATTTGCGTTTGGTGTTCGTTTGTAGTTAATGTTATATTATGTTAGCTAATGCGTTTTATGGTTAGTTCAGATATTGTTAGAATTTCTTTCTTTGTATTTTACTGTTTAAATTCATTAATGTTGTAGTAATTCATTGTTTGGATTGGTTAGTGTTACTATTCATTTTGAGTTGGTTTAGGAATTAATTGGTTTGATTGGTTAATGGTTTAATTAATTCATTGTTGATGTTGTTATTGCTTGTATTGATTGGATTAGCTGGCTACTGTTTTTATTTAGTGAAGTGTGTTTTTTTGGAGTTTAGTTAGGTTTAATTATTGTGTGTCTTGTGTATTAATGTATTGTAATTAGGGTGCCCATTGAGTGCTATAGAGGCTTATCATGCCCATATTATTATTATATGGGTATGATGTACCACTATAGTACTCAATGGGTATAGGGGGGGTATAGTCAGTCAGGGTGGGTGCTTAGGCTTCACGGATGGGTGAAGGGGGTATTAGCCCTAAGGATGGGTATCTAGGCCTTGCGGGTGGGTAGCGGTTGGGTTAACCCTTTTATTACCTTAGCGGTATTAACCACTAAGGTAATGAAGGGGTTAAGTCCCCCGCAACCCCCTCGCAAGGCCTAAACAGCCACTAAGGGCCAAATTTCCCCTTCACCCATCCTCGCTAGCCACAGTAAGCCTGGCATGGGTGTTTAACCCCTTCATTGCCTTAGCGGTTTGCCGCTAAGGTCATGAAGTTGCTGTAAATGCATTTTTCCTGCATCGGATGCATGCCGGGGGGCTCCGGAGCTGCTATTAATGGCTATCAGCTCTGGAGACCCCCGGCATCAATCCGAGGCAGGAAAAGGGCATGATTTTTTCTAAGTCCCGACACATCGCAGCTCATCGAGGCCATCTCCCCACCAATTTACCTAAACTTTGAGATGAATTGGATCTGGGGAGAAGATCGCCTTTTAGGGCTGCGATAGGCCGCGACAGCCGACTCGCGGGTATCTGAATCGGGCGAGTTTATGATCCTCCCGAAAATGGTCGATAAGCGGCTGATCGCCGCTCAATTGGCGATTTTCTTTTGATCATAAAATTTTGCGTTGATACAGGCCATTATCGAGCACTTATCGAGGCTTTCTGAATACGAGTAGCCATTTTGGTCGATAAGTGCTCGATAAGGGCCTTATCGAGGCTTTCTGAATGAGGCCCTAAGGGTCTATTTACTAAACTGATAAATTACATCAAGAATTTTGGGCACTTCTCAAATGAGTTGACAAGTGTAGCTATTCAGAAAGCTTTGATAACTTTGCAAACTCGCTTGAATAGTGAATCTCCCTGATCGGTAGCACTCCTACAAAGACAAGCCATGCAGGAGGTCAAAAAATGCTCAAACTGGCATTTTTTTTAGATATCCCGCTATTCAGGTAGCTTCGATAATCACATCCTGGCTGCAACTCACAAGCAACTTGCAGGTTCTGATCTCGCCACATAAAGGATGGTGAGATGGGATCCGCAATGTGACTTAGAAGAACAAAATTATATTTACTGCATCGGATTGAAGCCGGGTGTCTTCGTAGCTGCCTTGCATTAATATCAGCTCCGGAGACCCCCTGCTTCCATCCTATGTAATAAAAATACATTTACATGTAGCTTCATTTCCTTAGTAGCTAACCGCTGAGGTAATGAAGGGGTTAAATACCAGTACCCGGTATCTTGGGGGTAAAGGTGGTGGATGAAGGTTGTATTTGGCCCATGGTGGGTGTTTAGGCCTACCGGGAGGGTTGCAGGCAGAGTTAACCCCTTCATTACCTTAGCGTGAACTAATCTACCACTAAAGTAATGAAAGGGTTGACCTCTCCCGCTACCCACCCGGTAGGCATAAACACCCACCATGGGCCAAATACGACCTTCACTCACCATTTCTACCTCCAATAAACATTAAAACACAATTCAAACACCAATGCTAGCTAATACACCCATTGGTTGCCAGGGTGGTTACCTATGCCCTCAATCGAAGCAAAGATAACTATAATGGAAAAAGAATGGGCACCCTACAACCTCCCTGCCTCCCCCCCTAACACATACAGTACAGTAATGAGCAGAATCCCTATTATCCACATCTGGTTAATAGCTAATTTGCCCAGTAAAAATAAAACATTATCCAGCCATTATAAAGTAAATTAAAGTTGGATTTACCCCTGCCAGGATGAAGGCTGGAATCGTCTTGATCACTGTCGTCCATGGGCAGCAACATTACAATTAAAAAAAAACTACTGGCCACTAACCCTTTAATTACCTTAGTGGTTAGTAACCGCTATCGTAATTAAGTGGTTAAACCCCCCCCCCCCCCCCCGAAACCACCTAGGAGGCCTAACCACTCTTCCCGGAGCAACTACTCCCACCCCTCCCCCTCTACCCCATTACCACACTGTACTGGCTGGGTACTGTTTTATTTTTAATGGGCAGATGTGCTATTATCCAGATCTGGATAATAGAAATTTTGTCCAATATTGTACTGTATGTTTTTTTGGGGGGTAGGGGGGGCTTGGGGTTAGAGGGGGTGGGTAGTAGGGTTGTTGTATTTTAATGTTTTTTGGGTGTAGAGGGGGTGGGTGAAGAGGTTAGTTGCCCCATGGTGGGTGGTTAGGCCTCTCGGGTGAGTAGCGGGAGAAGGGAGCGCCTTCATTACCATAGTGATTACTTACAAGTATAGTCCATAAATGTGTTTCTTACCTTTGCCGGAATAAAGGTTCATCCTCCTCAACCAACTGCAGCACCAATCACCTCGCTTGACCCACAAAGCAATAATCCTCATTTGACCCATGAAGCAATGTTCCTCACTTGATCCACAAAGCAATGTTCCTCATTTGACCCATTAAGCAAGGTTCCTCACTTAACCCATGAAAATATGCTCCTCACTTGACCCACAAAGCAATGTTCCTCACTTGACCCACAAAGCAATGATCTACAGCTTGACTGATAAAGCAATGATCCTCAGCTTGCATTAAAATGTAACAAACCTAAAACTAGAAAAAAACAACCCATGCCTAATGGCACAAACATACAGTAAACACAATAAAACAATCAGAAAAAAATTAATCCAAGAACCAGAAAAAATAGTTCTTGCCCGATGGCACAAACATGAATCATGGTTGATGCACAGACGTCTAGGATCCTCCGTTGCTTGGAAAGAAGTTACCAGTCTGTAGATCTTTTCTTCTTTCTGGGAGGTGCTGATACCACCTCCACTTCCTGTCAAATAAGATGTGACAGGTCTTATATAGGCCTGTGATGTCACATTTGAAAGACAGATGGTACATCCACCAATCTGATTGGTGGATGTGCCATGTAATGCCTGCCCTTTTTTAGGTTATGTGACGTCACCTGAAAGGGAGAGAAACACAACCAATGAGATACCATATGACATCAACCAAAAAAGGGAAGGCATCACATGGTACATCAATCAATTGGATTGGTTGATATATCATGTGAATCCTCAGGTTTGGTGGTAAAATCCTTCTCTGCCAAAATGGATGCCTGTTCACATGATACATTTACCAATCAGATTGGTCAATGTACCATGTGCTTGTCAAATGTAATATATAAGGCCTGTCACATCTTATTTGACAGGTAGTGGAGGAGGTGTCAATAAGAAAAAGATCTACTGACCAGTGACGTCTCTCCAAACAACGAAGGATCCTGGACTTCTGCGCATCAACACTTATTCATTTTGGTGTCATCGGGCAAGGATTTTTTTTTTCTGGTTTTTGGAGTTATTATTTTTTTCAGATTCTTTTTGTGTTTAATTGTGCCATTGAGCATGGATTCTTTTGCGTTAATCCTCCTGGATAATTCACTCTGCAATGGACCGTGATCATGCTTGACCGCACTTAGGCTGCTCTTTACTCGCTCCAAGTGCCACACAGCGACATCGAATCACACTATATTTGTAGGATACATATACAGAAAAATAGGATTGAGCAAATACTCACAAAAAGACTTTGATAATTTCCCCAGGATGTCGTCTAAGTTGGGTGATCCTGGGCTCCTCAGTCCAATGGAGGTGCTCAAATCAAGTCTAAACAATCCACACATCCCACCACAAGTTCTTGGGTAACTTCCCAGCAGTTCCAGAAACAAAGTCATGTGGTGTTGATCACCACCACTGCAGCTGGTTGCCCCAAACATACCTCTGGGGCTACCACAGTTTGGCTCTCCAGGCAGCACTCCTCTGAATGAAGAAGGGTTGCTGGTATCCTCTTCCCCAGTGCTAGGATTGTTCACTGGTGGTCTCTCCCTGTTGAGACTCAATCCAACGATTCAGTACCCAACACGTTCTCCTTGTCACTGAGCCCACAGTATTCACAGCCTGATATTTCATCCCTGAGAGCTACATGCCTCATTTTCTGAACACAAGTCACCGGACTCACTCTCAACCCTCTGGAACTCTCGAGCAGCTTACCTGGAGTAGTTTCCGCCTCCTATTCAAAATCATGGCGGAAGGAGGGCTATATCAATTAGGACGCTCTATAAACTCTCAGTCAATCGGGAGGGAGATGGGTGAACAGAATTAGTTTATCACAGGCTGGGATGTTGCTACAGTCCAGGACTGTTGTGAGAGTGTGATGTAAGCATGAGTGGGAGATTCAAACTGGCCAATCGCAAGCGTGCCTATGGAGATCTCTATTTTGCTGGCTCTATCCACTTAAGGGATCCGCAAGACATGCTACTTTGGCGCCAACATTCCAGTGCAGAAAAAAGCTCAACTTATTCTGTGTTAATTCACATCAGGTGGTATTATTATTTTGTAATTCTTTTGTATGTTGTATTTTTCATGGTCATTTGCTAATGTGTGCTTACTTGGAACCCTATGACACCTCTATTTGCTGAGGTCGCATTGTACCCAGTAACCACTGAGTAAGAGTATACGGTAGGTGGGGGTAATGTCTTTGTATGTCCAGTTTTTTTGTTAGGTTTTGTGGTGTGTGTTCTGGGAGCCCAGTGACCCCTTGTGACCCCCTGAGTTAGCAAAGGTACTACAAACCCCAGAAACCCCTAGGGCATACTAATACGTTTGTGGCTCCCTTTGTGTGACCGTAGTTACCGGGAGTGGTGTACAGATATGAGAGCAGCTCATGGGTGGCCCCCCTAGTGGTCTCAGTTTGTGACTTATCATCCTAGTTGGTTTAATAATATTAATAATGATAACATGTTCTTGTATAGCACTGCTAGTTGTACGTAGCACTTTACAGAGACATTTTGCAGACACAGTCCCTGACCGTGGAGCTTACAATCTATGTTTTTTTTGGTGTCTGAGGCACAGGGAGATAAAGTGACTTGCCCAAGGTCACAAGGAGCCGACACCAGGAATTGAACCAGGTTCCCCTGCCTCAAACTCAGTGTCAGTCAGTGTCTTTACTCACTGAGCCGCTCCTTCTGGTTTGAGCCATGATTATTTTCTTGGGTGTTTGGGTACCTTTTTGCAATAGTACAGGTGGGAGTACCTGGTGGTCGGTAGGACCTGGGCGGCTTTCCCGGCAGGTGAAGTTTAGATAGACTCGGTGTACCAGTTACCTAGTGTTTGTGGGTACTGAAGGTCTGATGTTGCATCACATATTTAAGACCATAATTGCAGTAAGAGATTATTCATGCAATAACAATATTTTTATAATATAACTGTGCCAGAATGTGCTGCATTATACACAGTAGAAATTATTGGACGCAGTCTCCACATCCAGAGCTCATGCTTCATTTTGCTGATGCCCAATGTCTTACTCACATCGTTCTTCTTCCTCCAAGTTTAAATACGCCTTCCATTTTAAAGTAAAACAAGTTACTGAAATAGTTACACAAGCAAAAAAGAAACAAAGTGCAGTATTTTCACATCTGCAGAGAGCTACACTCTTTTCTCTTTGATAAATTACTTCTATTGTGTGCTGTTCACAAAAGGTCTTGGGTTTACTAAATCTGGAAAAAGTAAAAGAACACAATCAAAATGCATTTCATTTATATGACAATTTATCTCACTTGAAACTGCCTGTTCATATTTTGTCAAATAAATCATTTGAAGAGTACAAAGAACAAGGATTGTTGCTAAAATAATAAGTTGGTTGTCACATATATTATAAAATATTATCATTACCATAATGAGGCATTTAAGCAATGCAAAATGTGTAGGTGGAAGTCAAGACATAGGCAATGTGAATTCCATTAACTACATAACATAAGGGATAGAAGGGTATGTAAAATATTTACCTCTATTCACATTTACAGCTGAACAACACCAAAAATCACAATACGTAGTCTGATGACTGAAAAAATGCAATAAGAACTTCACTCCCTATTAGAAGTGTCCAAAATGGTGATTTAACATGTGAATTATAGTGAATAAATGATCACATGTAGATATAATCACTCTGGATGCTGCTTTCCAACAACGGTCTCCTTCTCCATTCAAAATTCCATTGTCTGTGACATGTTGAAGCACAAAAACTCTCCAGGGTGTGTTATAGAATGAAAAAGCAACAACAATATAGTATAAATCTGTGTTGAAACAAATTAAATTGCTCAAAACTAGTGGCTGATGCACTCACATGTGCCCCATGGTAATCAGGATTTTCGTATATCTTCCTCAAATTATCAGCTCGCCAGGGCAAAATATTACAAAACGACAAAACATATTGTAATCTCATTTAATGTAATGGAAATACACTCAAATTATCTGATAAAAATTAGATGTGTTGTAAGGACATACTGTACTTGCACCCAAATTCAGATTACCAGACTGTCTTTCCTCTGGCTGCGTGTAACGCTCCTCAGTCACCTCCACTTATGGGAGTCCCTCGAAGAAGTCGACCGTACTCTGTTCTACAAGTCTCACGATTGTCAATATCCCCATTGCATTTCGCCGAATCCTTGGCTTCCTCAGGGGTTAGTTAAGGTTGAAATGCAACATGATGTTATGACTATATTTTTGTGAAACGCTAAATATACAAAAATGAGCACATAAAAGGAAGTTGTCAAAATAATGGATTCATATTAATGTATTTTGTGGCTTTCACTAATAATGGTAAAAGTAACACTTCAAACTGCCCTTGAATCATATCCTTTGCAGTGCTAAAGGGCTCCCAGGAGACAGGGGCTCTAGCATTGAAGGATAAACATTTGTGATCATTTTGTGCAGCTAAGTAAAACAGTGCTCATATACATAACATATAATACATATCACCCCTTTTTTTTGTATCAGAGATATAGAGAGAGGCGAATATTTTTGCGGGTTTGGATTTCCGAGTAGGGGGGGGGGCACACCTGAGGTACCGGGCTGGGAGATACACTAATATATCTGCAAAGTATTAAATGATTCAATGATTCTTACCCCCCACTTGATTTCCATACCAACTATAGTGTTGATAAGCCTAAGGTAGCAACCTACTGAGTGCAATGGTGTACAACTACAACCAGTGGCAGATTTTCCATTAGGCCCCATTGGTCCGGCCTAGGGCGGAAAAATGTTGGGGTGGCAAATTTTCCGCAAAGGTCTTTTACCTTTTCCACGCCACCCTCCTCCTCCTGTAGCACCATAGCCTCAAATGACACTGTGATGTCACATGACGACATGTTGTCATAACAATGTGACATCACATGGCGTGACGTTCTCATGGAAACACATCATCGCGTGATCTTGCGGCGTCTTTTGAGGTCATAATGCTGCAGAAGGAGACGGGCGGCACTGCAGGAGGAGGCGGCCCGGGTGGCAAAAACTTAAATGCCTATAGTCAGCAAAATTTAAAATCCGCCACTGCCCACAACCACTGCTTTTTTAGGCAGCAGCCCTAATAGTTTGAGCTAAACCAGCTGATGCCTAGCCGTGCACTACTGTCTACTACTAATATACCGCCAAGGGATATCTATTTTGTTGATTGTAACCTTGAAAGGACTTCAAGCACAAAGTAATAATATGTACTTTGAGGGCTATGAGTTTCTGGGGCCAAGTGAGATTAAATAAAACCCAGGTTTTCTCACACACACAAGTAAAAACAAGGTGAAGCACAGCAAATAAAGCAGATGCAGAGATAAAGTAATATAACAAAGTGAGCTGATGACTTGATTCAGTAGTATTTCTAATCTTATAAAGGATAAAGACAGTGAGCCTTATTTACTAAGCATTGTTTTGCCATAAGGCAGCTTCGGGGCTAGAATACATTCCAAACTATTCAAATAAACTTTTATTACATGTAAGACTGATTTTGTCATTTATCTTCTGACTTGCTGGTGTAATAAGCAATATGTTGGCATGACCACAAGATTATTAAAGTTACACATCATGGAACATCTTAGGTTGATCAAAAAGAAAATGTATTACATCCTGTTTCTAAACATTTTTCAACCTGTTCACAAGGGACCTTAAATAACTTCAAATGCATACCAATTGAGCATGTGAAATCACCTCTGTGAGGTGGAGACAGAATTCATTGTCTTACTGTAGAAAGACTTACTGGATATTTATATCGAATACTGTAAGATACATGTGCAGAGGTATGACTATGGAGACATATTTGGGAAAAAATAAACCATGGCTGTAATTAAGCCGTAGCTTTAAGCAATACATTTTAAGGAAGCACACAAATAAATAAACATTCTAGCCCTTTGTATGGGCTAATTCACTTTCCCAGTCCCTATCTGCAGGGCTGGGAGGATAAACCTGTTTCATAACCAATGACCTCAAAGTCCAAATAGGTACCTGTAAGCAGGGGTCCTTTATGTCAGTCTCTGTGTCCGTTGAGGAGACACCCTCTGGTGGGGACCAGGGTCCGTTGAGCCCTGGAATAGAGGTCCAGTTCCTGGTGTCTTTCGGTAAGCACAGTCCTTCTGTGCTCAAGACATTGTTTCTGTGAATCTCTTTCTGCAACCCAGTTCCTCTGTCGTCAAGAACACTCCTGCAATTCAAACAGGAGGCTTTTCTACCTGGCTGATGAGTCAGGTGGAGACTGGTTAATTGTTTCTAGCTGCAATTAACCAGCTCCCTGCTGTATTCCTCAGATCAATACCAAACAAAAAGGGTTCTTTCTGGCTTCTTATTTACCACAAGAGATCAATCTATTCTCTATGTCAGGGGTGGCAACCCTTTTTTTATCAGGTGTGCCAATAAAGGGGGAAACATTTTTTGGCACACCACTGTCCTACTGCACCCTTAAAGCAGTGGCATGGAGAAGTGCAGTGGCAGGGATGACTGCAGTCTATGTGGAGTCGGCAGGGCTGCCAACAGCTTTCCCGGGCCCAGAACTAGAGTTACCACCTGGGCCACCCCCGTTGCCGGCCCTGTGAGCACCCCTTCCCTCATACAACCCCCTATCTCTCTCTCTCTCTCTCTCTTACATTCCCTCACCGTACCTCCTTATATTTATTTTCCCCCTCCCTTCATTGTATTTCTCTCCACCCACTCACTGTCACCCTCTATCTCCTCTCCCTAACCATCTAACTCACTCTCCTTTTGCCACTAACTCACCTCCCTCAATTCCTCCTAAACCCCCGTTCCCCATCCCTCACTATTTTACCTGGTGGGCCATTGCAAATGCTGGCTGCAGTTCATGGGTTGACCATTTTTGCTTTATTTGGTAAGACGAATTATATCTTTCTAGGTATCTCACAGTACTACCTGGAACATATGCAAATAAAGCATATTTTCAACATTTGTTATTTCAATATTTCTCAAGTGCTTTAAATAGGCACAAGTCAGGCAAAAAGTACATGCAATGAGATTTCAAATAATGCATTTTTTCTGCATAGATCGTACTGTGAATACTGCAAAAATGCCAGCTTTTAATTGTCCATTTGTATTCTGATGTCGGATGATTTTGCACCAGCAACATCGGAGTTTAATGAATAGGCCCCATTATACAGTATGGTCAGATTTTAAGAGTTCATCTTTCAGTTTTTAGTGTGTTTTATTAACTTGGCATTGGAAATTAGTCAAAACAAATGCTAAGTTTTAATTCATTGTATGAACCGATACATTATTTAAGTTATGAAATGTAAATATTTTTTTGAATCATATATATTTTGGCATTTAAACAATTGTAGATAGAGATGTGAGGAGCGCTCAATGCCAGGTAGAATATCCAATAACACCAAAACCACAATCCAAGGAGAATAATGTAATTCAAGATTAATAAAACTAATTTTTAATATAGCCTGCAATTGTGGGTACAAACCCCCTGAAGACGGGTAGTGGGAAGCAAGGAAAAGCCCCCACCATCAATCTCATTGGAGGATACCCCTGTAGCATGAACCAATGATTACTCACGACTCCTGGTGTGGCTGGATGGATGTGCAGCTTCCAAGATGAGATAGTTGATATACAGTGATGTAAGGAGCGCACAATCTTGTAGGAGCAAGGAGAGGACCCCAGATAACAAAAAAATATAAATTTATTGAGTCATCAAGACATTAAAATCCTAAAAATTTTAATGTCTTGATGACTCAATAAATTTATATTTTTTCGTTACCTGGGGTCCTCTTCTTGCTCCTACCAGATCGTGCGCTCCTTACATCACTGTATATTAATAAACAATTGCAATCTTTTAAATATATACAACTTGTCATTTCCCCATGTACTTTTTGGAACACAAAGTTAATTTGAGACTTCAACTATCTGTACAGATTTCATAAAAAAAGAGGTCCCTGTAATTCTATATTGTAATTCCTCTGTTTTTTTTATTCTCTATTTCATAGGTATTTGCATGTGCTTCCACAAAGCATTTTTTATTCTTTATTGTATTTGTCCCAATGCACCCATTTAAAAAAATGTTATGCATCCATGGTTCTTTCAACACTGGCACAGCTTTCTACAGTACAGTACATGCTTCTGTCAATTCATGAATCAAGCTTGTGTGAAACAAATTGAAACTAATTCATTTTGGTCTGTCCTGTACCAAGAAGATGGGGACGGACTAGGCCATTCCATAGATTGTACACTAACTCGTAGGAAAAGTTATCTTTGCAGTATACTGTAAGTAGCAATATATTTCAATTAAATATGCTGCACTACTCATGTATTTTTGTGTCAAAGATACAAAAGTTTAAAGTGTGATGCTAAATATAAATAACCATATTTTATGTAATTGTGAACTTTTGGCAGTGAGCACAAATGTGCTGTATGTTCTGGTAGCTAATATTTGTAACTCTACTGTATATCCACCGTCCTATAGTATAAAGCTCATAGCCCTTTTCTTGAGAGATAGCTCATGATCCAGAGTCCTAATGATTTTATTTTGTACACTACAACTGTGATGACCCTTGACATGGTTTAGTCAAGTGGGACTGAAATATTGACACTGCAAATTAATCATTTTCTTTATGGGCTTTGCTTGCCTTTGAACACATTGGCAGTGGGACTAAAATATACCCCCTTATATTAATCTTCATCTCACCTGAGGCATCTGTCACTGAGATCAGAAATATCTCCATTTATATTGATATTGAATAAGATCCTGCAGATGCAAATAGGACGGAATGCAAGATGTGTCACAGTGCATTTCTGGCTATGCTGACACATGGATTTATTTCCATTATATGATACACATAAAATGTATAATTGCTAAATGATCAGGATGAGGGAAAAGGTATTTGAATGCATGTTTTATACAAATCTGAAGCAGGATTGATAGTACGAATTATTGGATGAGACAAGCTTGCAACATATTTACCCTCTTTGCAGATTCCTAAATGATACATTAGGAAATAATTCTTTGACAATTGTCACATTTAATAACTACTACTCTAGCGTTGAATGACTAACAATCATAAACATGCCATATACTGGGGAACGTTTCATGCAGGCCACAAGCGAAGTAAATGCATGTAACGTTATCAACCGTTTCAACTGATCTCTTTATTGTCTTGCCAATAATTCCACAAATAAAATTGTTGCAAAAGTATATGTAAATACATTATCGATTCACTAAATATGTACTTCTCTGTCTCTCTCCCGGATCCCCTTTGTCTATTTGCCTCTCTATGTGCCACCCTCTGTTTGTATCTCTCTTTCTATGCCATTGTCTGCCTGTCTTCCTGTGTGCCTGTGTGTTTGTGTACCCCTTGTCTGGCTGTTTGTGTGTCTCTATCGGTTTGTCTCCCCATCAGTACTTGTAGTTGCTTTAGGCCTTGTTCTTTTCTGTCCCACTCTAGACCTTACATTCCCCTCTGGCCTGCCCCCTAACTCTTCCGATTGGTCCTCACATGTAATGCTTCCCCTCCTCTGCACGTTTCTGCAGAACTCTAGCCCTCAGTCAGATACACTGACCATCGCTGACCAACAGATGAATAGTGTCCCCTGTGCCCCCACCTGAATTTGGTCCTGGCAACAGGATAAAACCTATGTCATTTCTCTAACCCACAAAGGTCTACTCATCAAGGTCTTCAACAAATTTAGTTTGTCACTGAGTGCATAACTGGAACAGATATTCTATATTTAGTTCTCACAGTATTTTGCATTTCATTTAAATACTTCATTTGAGAAACTTCCTCTTAGTCTCAAAATGCTGATACAATAAAATACGTTGTCAGCTACATGCAGATAAAATAATTGGCTGTGATCAGTTTGGAAAGCAAAACCTGAAAGCATTTTGCATATATACTGTAGCGTACACACCTCTGCAATAGCCTATTTACATCAACAAAGGCAACACTATTTACACTGTTAAATATGTTTAAACTGTTATAAGTTTAATCTTTTTTAATTTACTTCCTACACTTACTGTACATCAGCCATGGATGCAAATCCAACCCAACATTAACATAACTATATAGAAAAGATGCACATACTGTACATATAGATGAGCGATGATAGTGGGAAATATTTTGTATCTTTTAAAAACCTTGTTACAATACAGTATAATTGGTTATACTCCCATCACTAAAGTACAGTTGAATTATTGTATTTTATTACACTTAACAAAAAAAACCAGATTTCATACTGTATGCGGCAACTCAATTATACTGTACTTGCAATGCTGTCAATTATAGTGCACTCAACATTGAAAGCATTGGCAACTTTTAATTCTACCTTACTATTCTCTGGGGCGCTCCACAGTTCTATACTGTAAGTCTCAAAACATTCTTCAGGTAACTCCATTCTAAAGTGGAAACACACTGGAGAACACTTAACCAAAACGAAATCTTTACAACTCATTTAATATTGCCATGCTTAGTCTTATTAATCCTTCATCAAGTTATACCTATTGTTTCAAATACAAACTGAAATAATATGCTGAGAGGATGGTATGTTTTGGCTCTCCTGAAAAATGTTAGTGCCCTCCAATTTAGTTAGATGAATAAGAAGTTGATAGAATTGTTAAAATAGGAAAAAGAGGAATGTGTGTATGTATATGCACAGCCTCTCTTCAATGATACATGAAATATGTCCTATGTTATAGGAATAGGATCAGTCTCCAGGATACAGGTATATAAGGCTGCGCATGTAGTGCCGGCGACGGTGACGTCACGCTACGGTCGCTGGAAAAATCAAATTGACTTGACTTCCAGCGATCACGACCAAGCCGTTGTTCCGTCGAGCCTACTTCTACTATAAGCGCACACAACGGCGGCAATACATTTGTTTGCCGCGACGTCGCGTCACTGTCACTGATGAGACCCATCAAGGTTGAAACATGTCTGTGAGTGGGTTAACTGACTTTGCATCTCCCAAGTCCTTGCTTAAAAGCTGTGTTTAAAGCAGCATGCATTGACTAAGGGTTACTCATGTAATGTGAGCATGAGATAAAAAGTGGCACTGTGTGCTCATTTGCATGTCATTTCCCAGAATCCCTTGCTGCAGTGGAAGTGCTGTTTGCTGGGTGATAATGGTGAAAGACAGGGTTGCAGACCTGTCTAAGACATGCAAATGAATATACAGGAATATTTACAGTTGCTTTATGCTTTACTGTGGAGGGTTTTAGTCACTTTTTTTACCCACCATAACCTTAATAGTCGTCGTATATATATATATATATATATTTATAGATATAGCGCTATCTATGTACATACTGTAGCGCTGCACAGCAGTAATGCATATGACAATAATATAACACATAATGGGAATAAGCGCTTCACACATAAAAGTAAGATTAGGAAAAGGAGTCCCTGCCCCGAAGAACTTGGGGGTTAAGTAAATGATCTCTATTTGCATATTCTTTCCTAAACTTTTTTTCTCCTACAGGAAGATCTGTCACTCACCATGTGTCAAATCAATGCTGGGTTCCCTAGGCAAAGTAGAGTAGAAAAGAGTGTATTGAACTTTTTTAAGTACGTTATGTGGTGATTGCCAGCTATGATATAGTCTGCATATACCATGGGTGGGATAACTCCATTCCTCAAGGGCCACCAACATGTCAGGTTTTCAGGATATTGTCTTTGACTGAGCCAAAGGGATATGCTGAAAACCTATCCAGTTGGTGGCCCTTGATGACTGGTGTTGCCCACACCTGCTGTATACAGTATCGGGTATTCTTTACTATGAATGTATCTGACAATGGGTGTGGTTAGATCTACTCACCCATACAGCTTTGCAATTTCATTACTAATTATGTATAGTTAAACAGTATTAATATCTTAAGGCAGAGATTTGTGAATTATAATATAGGTGCATGCATGTTTCATATTATATATAAATCTAATAATAAACAAAGTATTCGCATGTTGACACTTTTTGTACTGTTTTAAAGAGGCGCGCTATTGAATAAACTCTAATAAATGATTCCTCTTAATTGTGAATAATCAAAAGAAGGTAAGTCATAAATAAACTTATTCTAAACAAAAAGTCCTACACACAGTTCAAGAGGGCACTTCAATGAATATAAAAATGTAAAAAGGAGACCGTGACAGGCATCTGGAGGTGGACTCTCATTTCCATTAGTTCTAGTGTAGTTAGCTGAAGTTACTAGTCCTCCATTTCAAACAGCATGTGAAGGGAAAAGAGAGAAAATAAACAAATAATGCAGATCAATATCGTTTTTATGAAAGGAAAAAGAACACAGTTCTGTGTGCACTCACACTTTCCAAGTTCTTTACAGCATTGTGGTATAAATGATGATCTCGGGGAGCTTCAGGGGTTTGGAATAGTCCCGCTGGGACACTGCTCTCGCTGCTGCCAGATCTTCCCGATCGATACTGTACGAACAGTAGACCACCAACGTCAGCCTTCAGGTATCGCAATGTTTGCAGCTTGCTCCGTCCTCCTCCTCCTCCTCCGATCAGCTGTTTCCTCAGCAATCAGAACTTGGTTGTTCTGTACGTAGCTCAGGCTCCACGCGTTTCACAAACTTACATCCTCAGGAGTCTTTGATTAGGCTGTGATTCTAACTGCCTATATATATATATATTATCTTTCATTTATTAATTTATTAACTTAACATGGGCTGGGCTTTCCATGGTGGCAGCAACATAACCACAGTATTGACCGGGTCACTGGTCAGGTAACGGCATAGGAGAAATCCTGCACTGCGATCTACCTCCAAGTTCCTCGTCCCATATTGGAGATTTACCATGCTCTTGACAATTCCAGCCCCATGCTCCCTAAGCCCATATCTGGACTGCACTGATGTCTTTGGTTAAAAAAACAGGCAGAAGTATTACCCCCACAAAGGCCGTATGACTGCCCCATTGATCTCCTTCCAGGATTTGTGCCTTCCCGTGGCCATACAGTACCTAGCCACTCTCTGAACCCGAAACCAAGTATGTGTGAGCACATTCTGCAGAATCTTCAAAGGGGCTTTATCCACAAGTCTAGTTCTCTTGCTGGAGCCAGATTCTTTTTTGTTGAGATGAAGGATGGCTCCCTAAGGCCACGTATTTAATATCAGTGTCTGAACAAACTCACAATAAAAAACTAGTACCCCCCTTACTTTGATTTCTGAACTCTTTGAGCGTCTGTGAGGTGCAACCATTTTTACAAAATTGGACCTACACGGGGCTTCCAATATCATCCGCATTTGGAAAGGTGATGAGTGGAAGGCTGTCTTCAATACACGAGGCGGCCATTACAAATACCAAGTCATGCCCTTTGGGTTATGTAATGATCTTGCGTTATTTCAAAACTTTATTAATTAAATCTTTTGTGACCTCTTGAATCTCCTTGTCATAGTCTAACACTTTATGTTCTGCTTCCACAAGTCCGCTGCTGCCGCCATCCCCCTCACCCCTGCACAGTCCTCTTCCTCATACTTCTGCCCTACTCCGGCGAGTCCCATTGCCATCACTCTCACCCCTCCACTGCCTCCCCCTAAAAATGTGCCGCCCTAGACGACAGCCTAGGTTGCCTAGTAGTTGCACGGCCCTGTTTCCAGAACTGAGCACAGTCCTCTAGATGATGTCTCATTAATGTCCTATAAAATTGAATTACTACTGTACCTCTATTTTTGCTGGTATTGTACTGACTACACAGCCCAACATCTTGCGTCATTCCCCATTGCTTTGATTCATTACTTGCAACTTTAAGTCAACTGAAATTGCTATCTTTTTACTCTATAGAAGTTGACATAATAGTGCCATTAATCCTGTAGTTTGTTTTTGGAGTTGTGTGACGCAAGTGCACAATTGTAAGCTTTTTGCCATTAAAATGTAGTTGCTACACTTGTCTTGACCAATCCTTTAGTCTACCTGAATCATTAATCATTTTGTTGAAACCCTGTTGCAGATTTTTGTCATCTGCAAAGGGGCCTTCTTTGCACTGAGCACTATGAAGAGCACCTCCAAAACATGAATAGAATGTCAATTCTAATAGTAGATGATAAAAAATAACAGAGGATAATTAGATTTTTTTTAAAGAACCACTTTATTAAAAGGACATTTCTTGAGTTAGATCTCAAGTAGCACGTCATGTAAAAAGACTTATACTATCACTGGGTTTTATGTAGTGAAAGGAAAAGCAAGTAAAGAAAGCCTATTACCATGTGACTCTTTTTATATTAATAATTTAAAAACAACTATAATGATGTGCTTTGGCATGTATTGTATATTAGAACATGTATATAGCAGGGTCCCCCTGGGTCCCGCTTACCTCCGCTACAGCTGGGGAGGTTGCTGAGGCAGCGCGGGCGGTCAGGATGGTGAGTGTGTCGCCGACGGTACATGGCGGCTCCCATGGCAGGGCGCCGCCATGACAGATATGGCCGTGAATGCGCAGTGCAGTTGCGCATGCGCAGAGAGCAGGAGAGTGGCGGCCATTGCCTGGAAGCTCCCGCAGGGGAACTACAGTTCCCAGTAGCCAAAGGAGCTGCAGTCTTATGGCGTGAAACTAGCCAATAGGGCAGCAGCATCCCCTGCATCCAGGGATGGATATATTTAGCGTGCAGAGGAGCAAGCCAGTCGGAGCCAGGACAGAGAAGGGGAAGGTAGGGTCTGAGTGTCAGTGTCACTCAGACTAGACCAGAGTACCCCTTAGGTCCCAGAGAGGCCCCACTCAAGTGAGCTTGTGGTTGCTTCAGGGAAGGCCCTAGATAGGGACGCTTCCCCATTTACTGAGTAGTGTCAGGGACACAGAGGAAGACACTGCACAGTGATTGCGGCCCTGTGGTCTGGTACCAGACCACCTATGTGCAGAGACTCTTAAAGGTGGGACCCTCCTACCGGAGACCTCCCAACGCAGTGGCGGACACCATCGTGGATGGTGACGTCGCTGGATCAGCGGATCCCCATCGCTTAGTCGGCTGCACCGAGTACTGGAGTACTCGGCAGGTACGTCACAAAGTGCACCAACCACTCACGGAGCATCGCTACTCCCTACATTCTTGGGTGGGCCCGGACATTGGGGAAAAGGACATCAGTGTATTGGTGCCTAGCACCTAATATACTTTGGGGACACTCATTGGTGGTACAGAGTTGGAGTTGTTATACTGTGTGGTACAGGGTAATGTTTATGGTTCATAGTAAAGGTTGTTATTATATATACAGGCGTGTGTGTTACTGGTATTGTTCCTGGGAGGGGCTTATCCTGCTGCATCAGGATCCCTTTCAGGTGGAGGCGCTGCACCGAGGTGGACATCTGATCACCTCAGGCTCCCAGTGGCGGAAGCTCTGGCCTTTTATGAGCCAACAGGTAACGACAGTACCGGTAGACTCTTTAGTAAAGGAAAGAGGGCTACATGTAAATAAAACAAATATTGCAAAACTGGGGCAGGTCTACAAAGCTCCTTTCGTCTATTTGACCTAACGTTAACCTAAATTGGCATTAGGTAAATTATCATGCCTATGCACTAAAGCAAATAACATACTGTTAACCAAGTGCTACTTCTTAAATAACGTATGGGGTTTTTTTCTGTCTGTTAGTGCCAGGGATTGAAAAAAAGAGGGGAAGATATGGGACAATTGTCCAAGGCCCAGCGGCTGTGAGGGTCCTCTGTTGGCTGCTGGGCACCAACTCTCGCAGTTACGACCTGACTTTCATCCCAAGGGCCCTCCCCCCCGCAACTTACATATCTGCATGCGGGATTGGTATGGCACTGGAGGCCTCCTCCCTCCAAGATAAAAGTCTTGGGGGAAGGGAAGAGGAAGAGTTTGTGTATTGAGTTTGTTGTGGCTGGATTGAGTGTGTGGGGGCTGGGAGGGAATTGAGTGTGAGGAGGGAAGGGGGGATTAAGTGTGAAGAGGTGAGATGGAGTGTGAGAGGGGGAATAGGATTTGAGTGTGTGGGATTTGAGTAGAGGGATCGAGTGAGAGGAGGGTGGCATTTATCAAGAGATGAAAGGGGGGAGAATGAGTGAGAGAGGCGGTGGGAGTGGTATAGGAGTGATAGAATGAAAAGTATAGGGGGATGAGTGAGGAGGGGGGAGTGAATGAGTGAGAGTAGGGGGCATGAGTGAGAGAGGAGTGAGTGAGAGAGGGAGGAGGGGTGTTGTTTTGATCTAGACTTTAAAATAGGTGTTTTAATTCAAGTTGAGAAAGAGAGGAGAGGGAAATAACGCTGGAACAAAATACCTTTTTTGCATATCATTGCGTGTCATGACCAGTAATGGGTGTTATAGTTAACCTTGTGCTCTTTACAGGAGAAAACTTACTTAACGTGATGTGTTATTGTCCTTTGAAGATAAACAGTTAGGATTAACCGGATGTTAGTGTTTGCTGATTTCCAAAATTCAAATGGGTAAATCAATGGACTAACCCTCCAGGCGCTCAGAATAAAGTTTTTTGGTGCTGTGCGGCGCATTCACTCTTTTTAAGAGATTATCCACGATTTCCAAAATTCAACATCGCCATCACCATCTTTGAAACACATTGAACATACATATGCCTAGAATCTTTTTTTTTTTTTTTTTTTTACCAAGTGTCTTATTAAAGAGACATAACAATGTATTCATATAGTATTGTTTGCTAGGAGGGCTTTGTCTTGGTTGCATAATTTTCAACGTGTTGTACCAAACTGCCCTCCTTCCACATCCTTCTGTCCTTCTCAGCTAAATATTCTATGTGCTTCCCTATAACAGAAACATTTTAATTAAGGTACTTTGTATATCTCTATGATCATATTTTTGCTCGTAGTGGCATAACTACTAGAAATGTGCTGATCTTTCAAAAATATTATATTACTAATGACTGTTGAACTACTGTACAGTGTAGAAATTATAATTGGATGCCAGCTGTTGGATATCATTAACTGTAAGATATCGTTACTTAGATTCTTAGATGACTTACTTAGATGCTATCTCTAAATATCAACTGGCAAATATAGTGCTCTTCCACCTGATGTATTGAATGACCTCAAAAAGCAAAATATGACAACATCCACTTTGGAACTAACTGTATTTAGTGTGGCTAAACAGGCACTAGTTTATAATGTGGAATAGCTATTTTACATAACCTGTAGAAATATATTTCCTGCAATAAAATGCAATAGGTTTTAACTAATTGATATTTTTTTTCACTTCTAAATATTTCTAAACATGAGGGACAAAATGATACTAACAATTAACCTGCATGGATTTATTCTAAAAGTGGGAGGCTTGTTACAAAAATAGGTTTCCTTAGTACTTTTGTTCATTAAATCTAACTAGATTATTGAATGAAAAATAGTTTACAGCAGTTCTGAAGTGATAGGCTGAGTCCCCGCTGGTGCTGAGCGCGCTCATGCTTGGAGAGCGCTCCAAGCATGAGCGCCGGGTGTCCTCTGATTTACACAAGCACGCGCGGGGGGAAGGCGGGCGGCATTGTGGGCCAGCTGAGTGCGCGGGGCAGTCAGATTTTTTTGTTTTGGTAAGCGTCGAGCACGGGTGAGCGTGTGTGCCCGTGCGCCGCGTGAGCGAGAACTTACATATTTATATATATGTAAGTTAATGCGGCAAGCGCCGCCCGCTCAGCCCGCTCAGTGCTAGCAGGGATGCAGCCATAGGTCCATTGGAAACAGGGCCGATTCAAGCACTAGGCGACCTAGGCGGTTGGAGAGGAAATACTAGGGCGCAAAACCCAACCCACATCTCAAAACAGAAAAAAGGGGGAAATACACATAACAAACAATGCTCGTGAAATTTTTTAATATACATGTGAAAAAACAGGTAAGTAAGTGAAAATCAGGCTCTAATGGGAGAGAACTCTGCTGTAAGGAATACTTAAAGCAGGAAACTTAGCAACCCAAAGGTTTTGGTCTTCTATGCAGAAGTAGTAAACTACAAGTAGTACCACTATTCTCAGCAATGAAGCCCATTGGACATTTGACTAAATTGCAAGGATTTTATTAAACTTCCTACATTAGGATAAGAACGATCTAGAGCAGGGGTGCGCAAAATGTTCCCCCCCTCTTGCTGCACTACTCTCCCCCCCCCCCCCCCCCGCCCTGCTCACGGCCCCCCCTTCCCCCCGACTCGGCTCTGGCATCAAATGACGCCGCCATGGCAACGCGACCTCACATGATCCAGCGGCTTGCCATGACGACGCATCGCCCAAAACCAGGGTAAGGAAATGTATAGAGGCTTGGGGGGTCATGCACTAAGCAGTGATAAGTGGGTTTTCTGGGTGCTATGCACAAAACAGTGATGAGTGCTTTAAGTGAGGTACATGCCTCTATAGCGTGATACTGCCTATTGTGAGATTCACAAAGCAGTGATAACACTGCAGTATTGTGCTATTATGGCCTTTTTTCCCACTTAAAAGCACTTATCACTGCTTTGTGAATCTCGTAGCAGAAAGTATCACGCTATAAAGGCATTTATCTCACTTAAAAGACTTATCACTGTTTTGTGAATCTCACAGCAGGCAATATCACGCTATAATGGCTTTTTATCACACTTTAAAGCACTTATCACTGCTTAGTGCATGACCCCCCTGGTATCTTATTTTAAAGCCTTTGGGAAACGTGGGACCTCTGTAACCATCACCTCTACCCCAGAACATCTTGCGCTCCCACTGGGGGGCGCACTCCACGCTTTGTGCACCCCTGATCTAGATTATACTCTGAAATTATTTGATTACCTGTCTAGCTGACTCTTCAACAACAGGAAATTGATCTCTTTCCTTATTTTGCCCACCTACTTCAGAGTGGCTGCTCATTTAACCTTATAGTACATACTGCATGAATGTAGCTACTAACCTATCCTGTTGCCGTAAACCTCTATGCTAAATAATACCAAAAACCGAAGACGCAAAGAATAAAAGTGAACAAGAGTACAAGATCAATTCCATATATACAGTTACACTATTGTACAAAAATACAACGCATTCTGAAATCTATCCATTCTGTAGATAAAACACTAAAAGCCTTTGGGGTATCCGATTTCCTAATCAAAGTGAGTAGCAAATTGAAACACATACTGTAGGACTCTATACCTATGTACATTTATATAATTAAACAGTGTATTGTCCTAAATGAATTGATCCAGTTAAAATTACATTGATTAAAGGTAGCAGCCATAAATATATTAATTGAAATAAAATGTATATTTTTCAATTAAAAACAATTCTTCTTCTTGCAGTCTCTGAGCATGAGGATATTAAATATATGCCGTGTTCAGGGAAAAAGGGGCCACTTTTGTTTTTTTATCTTATATACAGTATTTCGCGTTCAATCCCCATAAAAATGTGCACAATTGTAGGTCTGTTATGTAGATTAACACTATGCAAGAAGCCCAATGTAGACAATCAACTGATGGTAACTAAATTGTTATCACTGTATTCTGTATTATGTCAAAAAGTACCAGATACACTGCGGTAGGTTCATATTCATTAAACGAGAAATAGGGTTTTTTCCTTAATAGCTTGTAAATGTGTTAAACAGTTGTAATCTTATTTGAAACACTACAATTACTGTAAATTTGAGTTCAAAGTGTGTGTTGTAAAATGCCTTCCTGCTGAAACAAAAGAGCTCTATCTTCTACCCAACCCATGTTAAAGGTCAATTTTTAACTATGTTTGAAAATTGGTTATCAGGGACCTTCGTCTTCTAGCTCAGGGGTTTTCTTTTTCACGTATTGATTATGATAATTTGAATCGAAATTAACGTTTAGCGTTACAATCATTACAGGCAAATAATGCATTAGTTATAAAAAGCGCGGACAAGGGTGGTGCTGTGGTGGTGCAGAGTAGAGACAGCTATATCAAGGAGGCTTTACGTCAACTTGAGGATGGCTTGTCCTACCTAGTATTGCCCGCCGACCCAACTCCGCGTTTTTTAGATGCCCTTACTGAACTGGTTGACTCAGATGTCATTATGGAAGTCCTTTCTAAGGATGAGGCTAAATACATTATACCATTACACCCTATCTTCCACCATCTCCCAAAGATCCATAAGACATTGGTCGATCCTCCTGGTCGCCCAATTGTCTCCAGTATTGGATCTTTGGGAGATGGTCTGTCAAGATATGTGAATAACTTTCGTCAAACCTTTGTAAGGAAATTGCCCTCGTTCATACTGGATTCTGGTGATCTTCTTTGTCAAATTAAAAATGTCACTTGGGATAATCATCATTTATGGGTAACACTTGATGTTACGTCTCTGTATTCAGTTATACAACACGATCATGGGATGGCAGCGGTTCACCAATTTATTGAGATACCAGAAATTTCAATATTTCAGTCGGCATTTATTTTGGACGCTATTTTCTTTCTTCTCACACATAATTTTTTCACTTTTAATCACAAGTTTTATTTACAGTTAATTGGCACTTCTATGGGCACGAGCTTTGCTCCTTCTTTATGGGGTGGTGGGAAGCACTTTTTATATTTTCTAGCACTAACACTTTTCGTCACAATATTGTTTTTTTATAAAAGATTTGTGGACGATATTATTATAATTTGGAAAGGGGATGTCACTGCACTTCACTCCTTTGTTTCTTATATCAATGATAATAATTATAATCTTAGATTCACATTAAACTTTCATTCTCATCACATTGAATTTCTGGATCTCCAATTATTTGTGGATATTGATAAATTGATCCAAACGGATGTTTATAGGAAATTAAATTCAAGGAATACTTTTCTTAGGGCGGACAGCTGCCATCCATCTCATGTGATTAAAGCTATCCCAAAGGGACAGTTCCTCAGGCTGAGAAGGAACTGCTCCACTCCTGGTGCCTTTCTTTCTCAGTCGGAGGATCTGGTAAAACGGTTTTCAGATAGAGGTTATACTCAATCTTATATTGATAATGCTTTTGATAATGCCTTAAATACGGAGAGGGCATCATTGTTGCCCACTAGTTTTATGGAGAATTCTCATCTTGGTGTACGTACAGAGAAATATGCGAACAAGCAAAATATTGATGGGGAGCTAAAATCTATTGATAAATGTCCATGTTTTATTTCCCAGTTCAATAACCAAAGTGGAAAAATTAACTCCATTATTTCCAAACATTGGAACATTCTATATATGGACCCTATCCTTAAGAAATATATTGAATCGGGTCCTAAATTTGTATATCGTAGAGCGAGAACAATTGGATCATACTGTATGTTTCTCCCAGTGACTTAACTATTCACAGGAGCAGTAAATCTTGTCACCAGAGGTTCTTTCAAGTGTGGTTCCTATAGCGCTTGTAAATACATGAAGCCAGCAAAAACTTTCTTTAAGGATATTTTGCCGCAGTCACATGTTGGTAATATAAAAAAAATAAGGAATGTTATATTAACAGCTTTATAAATTGCAAAAGTCAATTTGTGATACAGTATATCTTATAACATGTGGCTGCGGCAAACGATATGTGGGAAGAACGATCAGAGCTCTTAAGGTCAGGATGTTAGAGCATTTAAGACTCATAAAATTGAAGGATACAAATCATCCTGTTTCCAAACACTTCTCTGAATGTGATCAGGGAGGGACCAGGAATTTTTCATTTTTAGGTATTGAATTAATTAATAGTAAACCTAGAGGTGGTGATCGTGTCAATCTTTTGAACCTTAGGGAGGCATATTGGATCTTCATTCTCCAAACGCGCTTCCCTATGGGTTTGAATATTGACTGGCAACTAACCCCCTTTCTGTGATCAATTAGAATCAATTAAATAAATTAATTGAGCAGTTTATGGTTATGATGAATATTATCTTGTACTCCCTTTACATTATATATAGTATATTTAACTCTGTGTAGCTTCTTCACCTTATGCTTGTCACATTTTTAATTATTGATTTTTTGTAGTAATATCATTATGTTTTTTCCTGTATTTCCCTGTTTTTCTAGCATCATCTTATATATATATATTTTTGTTCTTTATTTCAATCATTGTTTTTAATTAGTTTATGTTCAGCCTTACACAGTTGTGGTTATATGTATTTTTTAATCATATTGCTTTTCTCCTTAATAATTAATTTAGGAGCTTATTATTTGCTTATTATTTGCTTTATTGTTCCTTTTATTTTGTTTCAAATATTTGTTTTCAATACCTTATATCTTTCTTTTTGTGCCCATTGATGTCGCTATATACCTGGCTTCTTGACGTCACGGCGATGTGTTTTATATTATACTGTTTAGCCTGTTCTATGTATTGCCCACAACAAAAATGTCCTTACTGCCTGCATGACAGTTTCTGCCCTAAGAACGGCACCGGACCATCCTGCGCATGCGCAATGCCGCGCATTGCGTCATGACATCATCGTGTTCCGTTTTTTGCGCGAAAATGCATACAGGTAAGAGGGTATTTAATGGATGTTTGTACACTGTGTTTTATCCTTGAAAAAGAACGTTGTGACGTTCAAAACGCGTTGGATGGGTCTTTGTCACATTAAAGTGCCCTTTTAATTCCTTTTTTGATTTTGGGTCCTTCCTGCTCCATTTTTGCTTGTGTGCTTTTTCCTTCCCTTATTTATCTTATCAACAATACTTTGGAAGCTGCACGGCCTGCCTACCACTTCAAGTGTATGTGAGTATTATATTGTTCAGGGGAACCTGCCAATGAGACTGATGGTGGGTGGGCAAGCACCATCTACCACCTGTCTTCAGGAGGATAGTACCCATACCATTGGATATTAAGTACTAATATCATTACTCGTTCCTTATACCTTGTTTAGTGGTTAAAAAGGCATATTTAATTCTCATATACCTGCATTGGAGCGCTTTAGCCTTTTTCTATGAAACAAATGCCCGAAGACGTGAACGGCACTCTCTGATTGCATAATCGACATTTGTAAGTTGTGTGTGTAATTAAAGGATACTCAAGTTGCAGATACAGGCCTTATGGATGTGTTAGCACGTTGTGCTTTAACAGCCCGCGCAAGTCTCTCTGTCTCTCTGTCTGTCTGTCTCTCTGTCTGTCTCTCTGTCTGTCTCTCTGTCTGTCTGTCTCTCTGTCTGTCTCTCTGTCTGTCTCTCTGTCTGTCTCTCTGTCTGTCTCTCTGTCTGTCTCTCTGTCTCTGCCTCTGTCTCTGTCTCTGACTCTGTCTCTGCCTCTGTCTCTGCGTCTCTCTCTCTGTCTCTCTCTGTCTCTCTCTTTCTCTCTCTTTCTCTCTCTGTCTCTCTCTGTCTCTCTCTGTCTCTCTCTGTCTCTCTCTGTCTCTCTCTGTCTCTCTCTCTCGTCCCTCGCGTGTTTTGCTATGCCACGCTCCTGTCACCTCTGAGTGCCAGGCTGTCTCTTAAACCATCTCACTATCACTTGGGCTGTCTCTCTGTTCCAGGAATTACTTTCTCTGTGACTTTCAAACTATTCCAACATTCCCTCCCATCCCATATCTCCTGTCAATGTATTGCCAGGCAGACTTCGAACAGCATCTCCCATTCCCTATCGCACCATGTGATAAGTGGAGCAGACCAACTCTGCAATGTTCACAATATACAGTACACACATTTGTAGCAGGGGCTACTGTACTGTACATATGTATTTTTTTTTTACTTAAGATGCTTAAAAAGCTGATAAATGTCTTTTCACATCCATTGAATGAACATGCACAATACTGGTACTGTACACGTCCAGTTAATAATTTTCCTACATGACATTGGTTCAGTTTAATAGAGTATTATCATATCTGAAAAAGGAAATCTATTAGTACTGCAGTAGCACTTATTTAAATATGTTTGGTATGCATTCTTGGGAATGTGACAACAGTGTTTTTTAAATCCCAGTTGGTCTGTTTTTAGAAGCCATTACCATGCTTATAATATTATCCAAATATTCAGTTTGGATATAAACTAAACAATTTACAAAATACCCTAGGATTAAGACTTTGAAACTGTGAGAGTCTAATTTATCAAGTAACATTGCTGCAGAGCTTTTCCAAACAATCCTGAAAATAAGGGTTTAAGCATTTTAATTACTTTGTAACTTATTCCAATATTTGCAGCAGGAAATTGTATCCAGCGCTGTAACTTCAACTAAAGAAATTGAATGCTAATTTATTCACAGAGATCACAAAGGAAACATGTTGTTCAAAGTTTGTGGGATGTACAAAATAGCATAGGAGAACATCAATAGTTGGCACTGGGAATTATGGTAAAATCAGAGTTCGTATTAATTTGAATTGTACATCAAATGCAATCTGCAGCGTTGAAATGCCGGATTCTGTAACTACAATTCTGATCGAGATGCACAATGCAAAACGTCAAGAGATCTAAAATAAAATTGTAACTGCATTATGTGATTTTGACAACCTAACAGAGAAAAATAATTTAAAAACATGATTGGTTTAGACACAAAAACCATGGGAAGTAGTAAAAAAAATTAACGGAAATTATTGAGGGTCATATTTTTCGCAGAAAGCAGAGAAAACGAGCAGAAAAGTTGAGGCAAAATGTAATTCTCGAACTATGGAAGGAAAATAATTCCCTTAGGCTGCGCTTATAGTGCTGGCGACAGTGACAGCGACACGACGCCGCATCAAAACAAGTGCATTGCCGCCGTCGCGGGCACTTATAGTAAGCCTGACGGAGCGACGGCGCGGCGGCTTGCTCGCAATCGCTGGAAGTCATCTCAATTTGATTTTTCCGGCGACCGCAGCCTGACGTCACCATCGCCGGCACTATAAGCGCGGCCTTATTTAGAACCTTTATTTAATGTATTTTTAATAAAAGTTCATTTTTACTTTGCCGGGGTTTCTTGAGTGCAGCCACAAGGGAATTATGTTCCTTCCATAGTACTTTCAAACCCAATTCCTGGCTAGCACCATCCCTTCGGTTCTAAATTGATCATTAATTCTACACCCTAATTGTAGAGCAGGAGTTGTCAACCCTCCTGGGTTTTTCTTTCCAAAATACAATTCTCTCAAGGTTGCTTCAGGTTATCTGTGAGGTTTTTTTTTTTAATATTTTTTTTTTAATATTTTTTTTTTAATATTTTTTTTAAATATTAAAATAATATAATGGCAAATAATCAATCAATACAAGTAAACCCAAATATAATTCCAAAGACTATAACACAACAAATGTAATACATATGCTTTTGCATGCTGGCAAACTTTGTGGTTGAATTAACCAGAAATTATTCCAAACTTCTTTTGAAATAGTGATATTAACCATTGTCCCCATTTGTTTAGAGAAATTAAAGACTGGTAGTGCAAGTCTTCTGCAACAAGTTTATAGTCCTAGTAACATTATATTCCTCTGTACAGGCATACCTCGGTTTAAGGACACTCACTTTAAGTACACTCGCGAGTAAGTACATCTCGCTCAATAGGCAAACGGCAGCTCACGCATGCGCCTGTCAGCACGTCCTGAACAGCAATACCGGCTCCCTACCTGTACCGAAGCTGTGCGCAAGCAGGGAGACTATAGAGCCTGTTACAAATGCGTTATTTACATCAGTTATGCACGTATATGACGATTGCAGTACAGTACATGCATCGATAAGTGGGGAAAAGGCAGTGCTTCACTTTAAGTACATTTTCGCTTTATATACATGCTCCAGTCCCATTGCATACGTTAATGTGGGGTATGCCTGTATATCAGGTTAAGGATCTCTTATTCATGAAAAAATGTGTTTGTAGATAAAACATTATAATATTAAAAATCTACACCTTCAAAATGTACCACAGCTCCATGTAATTCTCAACACCTATGAAACCATCTGTCTTAAAAATTTGACAGGTGTGAGGAACTGGGAAATCTGGGAATAGCATTTTGGGTCTTCTGCAGGTCGGCACCGCTCAGAGTACCATGGTCCAACATGCAGCTTGGCACACTTGTAAACATAAGTGACTATAAAGTAAAATCAAACAAACAAAATTTATTGTTACTAAACCTATCTAAAGGAAAATAATTGATGGTAAAATGCTACTGAAGTAGTTGTCTTTTTTATATGGCTATCAACAAAAGCATAATGACATCCGTTTATTTGGATCTGTTACTTAGGGGTAAATTCTATATATGTCAAACAGCCGTTTGAGTTGTTTTTGTTCAAATTTCGGCCGAAAACTGCCACTGGCATATACAGAATTTACCCCTTAAAGTATAATGCTCATTTACACCATTAACTACACGTAGATCAAAATGAATCTATTAGAGAATTTCCACCTAAGTAATGTCATCTATGTTTGTCTCCACAATCTTCTTGGATTGATTACATATTCAACGGGACCCCATTTATAAACATCCAGTATAATTGAAGATCTTTTGAGTAAGAAATCTAATTAGGATGTATGACAATGTATTCTTGAAATGTATTATTTTTTTACTCTGTAATGCCATTTTGTTCACAGATGATAATTTTTAGCTGAACATTGCGTGACAGAGATTGATGCACCAATAGAAGGATGAGGATCCAGTAATGGAATGAGTAGTCAATGAAATAATCAAGTATTCTACTTTAATATTTAATTAAATTTAATATACCAATCATATATAATGGTACTGCATGCAGTAAAGTCCTTCTGGGTACGTCTCTATATAAAAAATATGAATGCTGAAAATGGTTTTATCAATGCTAGACTCAGGAAGGGCTCTATTTTCCCAGAATGGGACGTATGGTCCCATGCACATTTAAAGATGGAGCGTCGGCTGCGCAGCACATCTGAGCGAGGACAGGACCTCTGAGCGCAGATCTCAGTGGCAGCGGGGATTGGTACGGAAACCTAAATGGGGATCAAAGCGGACATCTGAGCAGGGTTCGAGATCGGAGCTGCAACATATCAAGTGGTTAGGTGTCCTGGCAGTGAGTTGTTTTGGTGGCGGATGTTTGGTCATGGCCAAGCGTCCTAGACCATGTCTTTTCTCCCTAGGATATGTACTTTCCTCTTATTGGTTTGATTTCCTTGTAAATGCTTTGTCTGCTTTTCCTATAAAATCTAATTCAACATTATGGCTCTATATAATACAAGAACAGATTATACTTATTGTGGGGGGAAAAAGTTATTCAACAAGGTGGTGCAATAAGTCATAATGTAGTTTCATACAGTATGGCTTTATCAGTTTGGCTATTGCATTAAATAAAGTGGGGGAAGCAAATGTCACTAAGTTGAAGCAGTTCTATATGGAGTAATGGGTCAAAATTCTTCAAAACTGATGTGAGAGACTAACCAGCAGTTACAGGAAATGCAAGTTATTGCTGCTCTAGGAGTACTGAATCTAAAAGTTCACATACTTTTTCACACAAGGATATTAAATGCTTAATCATTTGTAGATAAATAAATGTTGAAAAGGTATAACGTTTTTGTATTTCACAATAAATGTATAAATGTATTTTATATATGTAGCCAAGGTCTCTCCGGTCCCCCTGTCTCCTGGATTCTTTCCCCTTGATGTGTGTGCTGCTGCGGGGGCGAGCGTGTCGCCGGGGCTCCCGGCAACATCAGTGGCAGGGCGTCTCCATCTTTACTGTGTCCACGCAGGCGCAGAGGCTCGCGCAAGCGCAGAAGTGATGCGGCGGCCATCTTGCATTTGGGGTTAGGCTCGCGCGTGCGCAGATGTGATGCGGTGGCCATTACAGGGAGTGAGAAGAGGCGCTCCATAGTCAGGGACATCCCCCAGTTCGCACATGCGCAGTAGCAGCGGCGGCGGCCATTGCACAGCGCGCACGCGGCCCCAATGTTAAAGAGGGCCATAAAGGACTACAACATCCAGCAGCCTCTGGGGACTGCCCTATGATCCCTGTCACATACAGCCAGACAGCCAGTAGAGTTTGCAGCTTCTCCTGCTGGAGAAAGATACAATGTTGCGCACAGACCATGTGAGTCAGTAGGAGCTGGGACACAGAGAGGGGAGCGTATGTTTGTGCAGGAAGGAAAGTAGCCTTCTGCACTAGGCCAGAAGTTTCCCCCAGGCCCCAGCTAGGCCCTACTCACCTCAGCTTGTGGTTTGCTGCAGGGACTCCCCTTAGGATAGGGACAGGGTCCTGTAGAACCAGCATAGTGAGGGTTAAAGCCAGGAAGCGTTACATCCTGGCCCTTGATGGCAAGAGTGAATCACTCTCTGCGGCTGCAGAGATAAGAGACTGTCTAAAGGTGGATCACTCCATGTGGGAGCCACCCACCGTTGAGAAAAAGGCAGGGGCGTCTTGGATCATCTCCTGAAGCAAGGGATTCCAAGCAAGCATCTGAGCGTCCGGGTGTGGACATACCCGGCAGGTATCTGCATCATACACCAAGTGCACCAACCTCATCTCATCTAGTGGGCAGCGCTGTCTCACACTGGGGTGGGAGGGGACTTTCGGGACACTTGGGACTTTGATATATGGCATGGGGTTATCACCCATGAGGAGCAGTGTTACAGGGTGACACTGAAGTACTGCTGATGACGTGATGTGATGTTATGGTTATGTTTCAAATACAGTCAACTGTTCTTATATATACTTCGGTGTATGTGCTTACTGTGTATGTGGGTCCTGTGTAGGGAGATTTCAAACAATCCAGGAGGAGCATATATGGGATAAAGAGAAAGAGGGCGATCTGTAGTCCACCAGCCGAGCAGCCGCGACGTCACACGCTCTGACGGGCGCAGCGAGACGAGTTCCGACAGCAGATTGCAAGCGAGGGAAACTCGGAGGATCCAGGGGAGGTGGTGAGATCTGCGGTGACCCTTCGATTTTCACAAAATATGTGACAAATGCTTATTTTAATCTTGCACATTGTAAGTGCGCACTTTTATATCGTTTTTTATAAAATTTATATGTATCAGCCTGATCGCGCTATGTAGTGCTTTCTCATCTCTTTCATATATACCATCCTACCATTGAATGTGCCTTTGATGGAGATCCAAACTGCACTTATTCCACACGGGTAGCAGCCCTATCTGCTAATTGCACTCTATTCATCTACATCTTGTAAGTAGGCTGAACATCCGAGCCAAGATTACATCATATACTAGACCTCATTGTCCATACATCTGCACTTAAATTGTGTATTTTTTCTTGCTCTTTATCCCATATATGCTCCTCCCGGATTGTTTGAAATCTGTCATACTTCTTGGAACCCGTGAAACAGGTCCCACCAGAGGGTTTGAGCTGGGTTATTATATTACATTTGCACTTATTAATTTGCACTTATCACTTTTAATTTCACTTTTAATTTCACATTTATCATTTTATATATTATTTTATATACTTGATTAAGGCTAAGGCCCCGCTCCCAGAGTCAGCGCGCCCGCACTGCAGACAGGCGGGGCGCTGACATACACAGACCGCGATATGCGGTCTGTAGGGAGCGGGAGCCGGAGCTGGGCGGGAGTGGGAGGATTGACAGGGGGGGCGTGGCTTGAGCAGAAGGACCCGCTACTCTCCCCCCCCCCCTCCCTCCATGGCTCGGCCTGGAGCTGCTGATTGAAGGTAAGTAACACACACACGCAGGCACACACACACACACGCAGGCACTCATACACACACACATGCAGGCACACACACACGCGCACACACACAGACAGACAGAGGCAGGCACTCACGCACTCAGGCACACACACACACACGCAGGCACTCATACACACACACAGACAGACAGACAGAGGCAGGCACTCACGCACTCAGGCACACACACACACACACAGACAGGCACGCACTCAGACACACACACAGACAGGTAATCACGCTGCTTAACCCCCACACTCCTCCCTGCTCCCCGAAGCCTCTCCTCCTCCCGAAGCCTCCCCTCCCCTCCCCATTGGCTCACAGCCACACCACGTGACGCGTCAACGCTAGGGAACACCATTTTCTTGTGTCCCATAGCGGCTGACGCGCCACAGCGTGTAGTGCGCTGTGCCACCAGGGGGGACTGGGACCGGCTTGGGAGGATTCCCCTGCTGGTGGGGAACTCGCGTGTGGCCACCCGCGCCACCGAGCACAGCGGGACCGAGGCCTAACTTGTTATCACTTTGAAGTTGTTTGTGCCTTTTGTCACTATTTTTCACAATACATTGGTTCTGTGTAGGGCACATTCTACACTCCTAGAATCCTACACAGGTGGAGGCGCTGTAAGTAAGATCGTTCCAGAGGATTCATCCCAGGCTCTCACTGGCGGAGGCTCAGGCCTCCTGTGAGCCTAACAGGTATATTGCACCACACCTGGTAACATATAGGTTCCCCCTCACATGCACTCTATCAGCGATTGGGGGTGGGGGAATACTCGTTACATATATATTATATTTTTAAATGCATATATTTTCATATTTGACAGAATGATTGCATCCTTTTTTCAGAATGCTTTTCTGTGTGGCACTTGTTTGCATATATATTGTGAATCGACCGTCACGCCACAAGATCTTGTGTCCCATATTAAGGCAGGAAATTCTGTATCTATTTACACAGGTTTATTTACAGGGGTTAAGTGACATAATAATAGGCCCACCATTCCTTTAAGGAAAAACAAATCAAAAAAATAAAGCCTACTCCTATCAGGAGATCTAAACATCAGCTCCCTCTCCAATTGTCGCTGGCCAACTAAACTGGCTCATAAATTTTAATAACCCATCTGGTTAGCAACAATATCAATAGTCCTTAGGCACCCAAATATACATTATTTAGTCCTTATTTAGTCCTTATCTGTTTTGGCGCTGAAGGGGAATGCCTCCCAGGAGAGTTCAGGAAATCCCTCTGGATCCAATGTCCTGGACAGGACAGCCCTGCTTCCACAGCAAACTCACATCCTTGTTTCTTCCTGGATGTGCCACTCAGGCAAGTCCAGCAGGCTTTGCAACCTGTGCTCACACAGGAGACCAGGCTGATTAATTGATTTGCTGCACCTGCAACAAGACTCACCAGGGAAGATTAACTCACTGTAGGAGGGAAAGCACACTAGCTGCATCACTCCAGCCCATACAGAGACAGTGATTGTATCACAATATATATTATTTCTGTTGGTGCAGCTCGGACAAAACATTTAGTCTTTCTTTGTGCTTCCAGTAGTGGTTAGCAGGGCTACAGACAGATGTCCCGGATCCCAGAACTAGAGTTATGACGGGATTCCTCCCCTCTCTCCCCGTGTCGGTGGTCTTGCAAGCCCCCTCATTTCACACATCGCCAACCCCCTCGATTTCACCCCTCTTCCCATGTATTTCTCTCCCCTCCGTCTTACTCCCTCCCTCACCCCCTTTCTCCTCTCACTCTCCCCCCTTCATCAATTACCCCACTCTCACTCAATCCCCTGCACCTCGCATATATTTCTCTCTCCTCCGTCTCACTCTAACTCTTTTCCTTACTCAATCCCTCATCCCCTCTCTCCTCTCACCCATCCATCAATTACCCCACTTTCACTCAATCCCCCCCCCAACCTTGCATGTATTTCTCTCCCCTTCGTCTCACTCTTCCTCAATCCCTCATACCCTCTCTCCTCTTACTCTCCTGCCCTCCATCAATAACCCCACTCACTCAATCCCCTTCCTCACACCCATTTCTTCCCCCCTCTCCCTACACACACCATTCCCCCACAAAATACATACCAAAAAAGCCCACCCCCAATACAAAAAATCACCACCCCCAAATATAAACAACACCCCAATACATACCAAACTCCCCCAAATACATGCCAAACTCCCCCACCCCAAAATACAAACAAATCCCCCACCTCCAAAATACATACAAAAAAACCCACCCCAAACACACAGATCCTCCCACCCCCCCAAATACATAGACTCCCCACCCCCAAATACATACAAATACCCCCAAATTCATAGAAAAAACCACACCCCCAAATACATAACAAAAATAAACTACACCCCCCAAACACATACGACCCCCCACCCCCAAATACATACAAATAAAACCTACCCCCCAATTACATACAAAACCTCCCCCCTACCCCATAAATACATACCAAAAAAATCCCCCAAATACATACAACCCCCTCCCCCAATACACTGGCGACACACTTTATTCGAGCTTGGCTAGTCCCACGAATTCGGGTATACCCGGGTGTATTGAGGTTTGTGAATGTTTTTGCTCCCGAGTACATTGAGTTATTTTCCAAGCAGGATTGAAGCATTTTATTCCCGTGGCTGCAATACTGCACAGTATATATATATAAACTGCTATTAACAATTACAATTCATGAATTTATGCCATCTGGTAGACACGCGAAGCATTGCAGCCTATTAAATCCTAATCATTATCATTTAACAGATCAGCCGCCCATCAGCCAGGCATGAACCCAGGCTGGGAAGGCAAATGCAACGGGGCTTGTCAGAGGTGAGGAGTGGCGCATTCCAGGTATCTGCCAGGTACATACCGGGTATTTGCTCGAATAAAGTGTGTCGGTGCAGTATATATACAAAAAACCCACCCCCCTTAATACACAAAAAAACACCCGCCAAATACATACAAAAGAAACCCCACTGATTAAATACAAACTTACTTACCTTGGGGATGGTCTAAGGCTTTTGCTGCCCTGGCTCCCCCCCCCCCCCCCCCACCCAACTTCTTTGCCCAGATTCCAGTCCTCTCATTGCCCCCGGCTCTCCACCAGCTGCGGGCCTCCCCACTGTGCCCCACACCGAGCTTCTGATGCCGGCATGTGCCGGGCCTCTGTCTCATGCCGGTGCGAGCCAGAAGCAGAGACCAACTTGTTTCTGGAGCGCTGATGTCAGAGAGGCCCGGCGCACGAGGCTCAGTGTGGGACAGTCAGTGAGGGAGGCCCACAGCTGGCGGAGAGCCGGGCCTGGTGGCAACAAACAATAGGCAGCCGGACAAAGAAGTTGGGTCGGACCCAACTGCTTTTTCCGGTTGCCGAGCCCCACACAGCCACCGGGCCCAGGACACTTATCCCAGCTCTCCCACCCTGTTTGTGGCCCTGATGGTTTGTATATTCTGTTTGTGTATTAAATAAAGTGACAAGAGCCTGGTCCAACATCACAATGTCACTGCTAGGTGTGCATTCTAACATACATCAAATATAAATACCACTTGTGAGCACATTTGCATGTCTTGATAGGTCTGCAATCCTGTTTTTCCCCATGATCTATTAGAATACAATGCTTCCACTGCAGACAGGGATTCTGGGTAGTGACATGCAAATGAGCACACATAATATACAAAGATAGTCCCTTTAGTATGCAAATATCAAATGTCATGGGTGATGTCAAGAAAAATAATGATGAGCAATAGATCAATTTAATCCGATAATGCTAGATTCCCCCCTCCCCCCCCCCAAAGTCTCAAAGTCACAGAGATAGGATAGGGTAATTGACATGTGCACAGAACTGACCTCTAGATACCTGTGAGGTTGAATAGTAGCACCTGGAGAAGGATAAGACAGAGTGAATATTCCAAAGGACAAAATGCATCAAACTCTATGTGATGAGTGATTCATTATAGTGGAACACTGCAGCTGAACAAAATGTGATTGAATATTCTTTACCAACACAAAGGAAGAAAAATCTCCCATATCAGTCAATTTGAGGTAATACATAGAGAATATAATGCATACATATAGAGAAAATAGAGTAGTCACTGGTACTCAAACGGTAGTCTCTCTATATATCATTATCACTTACAGTATCAAACAAACAAAAAAGGCAACAAAAATTGTTCAGAGAGTATCATTATATTTGGGTTAAGTAGATAATTGATTTCACAAGGGAACAAAAAAGTCATGAAGCATATACAGCACACCCTCCAACATTCTGCACATAAAAAAAGGTACCACTGAGGTTTCTGCTTCCTTCTGGATGGAGATACTTCCCAACAGGTTCAATGGATGCCCCCCAAACTATGCAGTTTACCACACACACAAACTTATGTTTAATCGTTACAGCTGGCCTTACAGGGCACAAAACATGCTGTATACTTGCTCAATAGGTACAGTTGGGGGGTATGTATACAGGCATATAGAAAATATTGTAAAAACAAAAATATTGTAAAAACAGCAAATCAGAAAAATCGCCCGAGTATAGAATAAAAAAGAAATAAAAACCTTCTTACCTAATATAGGGAAAAAATTGGGGCTTAAACGATAGACTCAATTTTCCAGGAAACAACCCAGCCCTATGTCAATAAGTAAAGTATAATAATACTTTTTGAACAATTTTTATTGCCTTCTGATTGAATATTCTTTACCAGAAATATAGTAATTAGTGTCTAATATTATACAGAACATTTGATGATAATCTCTTGCATTGGGTTTCCGGTAAAATAGTCATATGTTGTACACTCCGCTGCACACTAAAAAAAATTTAATAAAGTGAAACATCCAAAAGAAACTGGGACCTGAAGTAATGTTAAGGCTGAGTCACTACAACATTTCCTATTAAGCTGCAGGCACATTCAAATTTCATGTTTTTAATTAAAATCTGTATGCCAGAATATTTTAGGTTCCTAAATGTTTTGTTTCACAAATGCTTTCTTGGGGTTTCAGTCCTGCTGAAAGCTGACAGTGCCTGTTTTTTTTTTTGTCAGTCCTTTTCCACTTGGATACAAGTTAGACAAATTACTAGCAGCCACTTGAAAATAAATAAATAAATTAAAAAAGCAGGTGAAGGTAGACCTTGCCCTACTTACTCAATGGGGTAGCAGGTGCAGTACTAAAGAGATATTTGCAGAGGGAACACCAAGTGCCAGATTTCTGCCACGCTCTATAGTTCATTGTATGAAACATAAATCTCCCTGTTTTTAACTAGCACTGTGAGACTGTAAAATTGAACAAATCTAGGGTTGATTTTGTAGTTTAAGAACTTGCTCTTAACAAATGTTTCCTTGAAAATAAATGAAAAGAAACGTGTATCAATTCCTACACGTAGCAAGTCACACAAGGATGTGAAGCACTCTCTCACGGCAGAATACAATACGGAGAACAAAACCAATGCAATCATTTCCTTATTTTTAGCACCATTTTGCTGAACTGAGTTTAGTGCTGGAAGTGCATACTATACATACAGTATAAGAAGCAATTGCCCCAAGCTTTACTTATTTAGGGGTCTTGTTTTGGTCTAATTAAAAAAATAAAAAATGAATGGTGTATTTTCAACATAAACTTTTGTAGCACTGTTCCCCCTCTCCCCCCCCCCCCCCCCCCCCCCACCCGCCAGTGGGAGATACACAGCCTATGCTACCTAGTGTGTGGTGCAAATACCTGTTAGGGTCAGGAGAGCTGAGTCTGATCTGCGATGGTGGGAGATCAGGACAGGCCTAGATTCTTCTCTGAGCTCTTTTCATGCGACTTAGCACCTCCAGCAGTAGTGGGCTCCAGGGTGTTCAGAGTTCAGCCCCCACTATTGCACTCTTTCTCCCTCTGCCCAAGGACTGATACTCAGACAGAGGTATATTATGAACAAGGTCTTTATTGGTGACATCCACTGCAGATCTTCTTACAGCGATGAAATGTCTCAGAGGCTCCATACCTCTGGATGGTGCTTTGCCCCTGGTAGTATAGGGCATATTTGGCTGAATCAGATGTTCCCCCAGCCCAAAGGTTGGGGGTAAGCACGCTCATCCCGCCATGGGAGAGTCTCACAGCTCTACTGCTTCCTCTCTCCTCCAGAGCAGTAACAGGACTGACACTAAATTTGGCACTCCCCTAATTAGGAACAGAAGGGACGGGCACATGGTCTATACCTATCCCTGATAGGCTTACACAGGCCATGAGTCACCACCTTACTTCTGTCCATCATAGAGGAGCATGGTTGGGGGTCACAAGCCCATAAGATGAACCACTTACAGCCTGTAGCTAGCAGGACTTACATAACAGGTCGGGGAAAGATATGCAGAAAGACATACCCTTTTACACTTAATTCTCACCTTCCTTGTTTGAGCCAGTAGCAGAACGACCTATACTGGGGAGGTGAAGTTGTATATGCTTTTCACGTGATCTAAAATTCTGCATAGATTTTTTGGTGTAATAATAATAAACTTTATTTCATATAGCACTTTTCTCCCAATGGGACTCAAAGCGCTTCACAATTACAGTATAGTTCGTATATATATATATATATATAGATAGATAGATAGATAGATAGATAGATAGATAGATAGATAGATAGATAGATAGATAGATAGATAGATATTGCAGTTCGCAAGGATTTTTTACAGACACAGTCCCTGCCCAGATGAGTTTATAATCTATTTTTTTTTGTGCCTGAGATACAGGGAGATAAAGAGACTTGTCCAAGGTCACAAGGTCACCAGGAATTCAAGCAGATTCCACTGATTCAAACTCAGTGTCGTTCTTTAGTCAGTGTCTTTACTCACTGAGCCACTCCTTCTTACTAGTAGTTGTAAAACATTCTGAGGCATCTTAATAAAATGTATATATACATATATATACAACCTTATATGGTACTATTTATGTTCTTTAAGTACCCTACAACACAAATTAAATTCCTTTGTATCTGCATTCATCTTGGGGAAATGTGGTCTCATAAACCACTATTATCCACCTTGCTCAATTACCATCTCCTAGCCTAGATTGAATCAGGGCAGCAGCACCCGCAGGGTGAAAACAGTTTCCCTGGAAACATGACACAAAACTCTAATCCAATTCACAAGGAAGGCATACCTAGCATATCCACACACGTACTTAGTCATTCCTTTGTTTGTAATACATTTCTTTGTCAACCTTCTCTGTATTAAATTGGAACCCCTGCTGAATTCACATGGCACCTTCCTGAAAACCATCTGTCCTGAGCTTGTTCTGCATTTCTCTGAAAATAAGTATGGCACACTCTACTTTAAAATTGTCAAACTTGTATCAAAGTGATCCAAAGAAATGTTATTGGTACATCTAGAATTGTATTACCTTGATTAATTTAGTCTGTATATATTTGCAAAAAAATATTAAAATTAATTGAATGTAATCATTTTGCCATATATATGAGGCTCTTTAAACTTCAATTTAAAGATTGAACTGTGGCACTATATTAAGAAATAGTCATTGCCATGTGCATGTGAGAGCACTGTATTTAAGAGCCATTGTTACAGCAAAGGCGTAAAACAATATACTGTAAGTTGTAGATGGTGTCTCATAAATCAAATACATAAATAAATGCTCTGCTTTCACTGCAGCCCTTGATATATTGCTGGATACGGCACAAAATAGCATTCAAGGTCATACAAAGTGAAGAAACAGAGGTGAACTTAATAAGGATTCAATCAACCATATTTTATAGGTCATACGGTTACCAACACATTACAGTAAAAACTCTTTTTGCCAATAGTACTGTGCTGTTTTTTCCATACTCTTGGATTTTTGAAAATGGTGTGGATGGGTTTTAAAAGAAACAGATAAGATATACTCATGGAAGAAAGAAATTAAGGGATTGGTATTTCTGAAAATACAGATGTAGTAAGCCTGTCTTGTGTGACACTGCCAAGCGCGGTCATGTGACTGAGGCATAGGATTAAGGCGGTGGGGTCATATTCAGAGTATGGACCGGTGCGGCAGACTTGCTTCTTCGTCTGCAGTGTGGAAGAAAGCCAGTCTCACTACATCTGTAATTTGGGACCCCAGCTGTATAAAAGTTAGTGAAATCAGAGGTTGAGTTCAAGGATGGTTCTAGTGCAGGGGTGGGCAAAGTGAGGACCGAGGGCCACATCCGGCCCACTGGATGGTTGCCTGTTGCTCCCCGGTCCCTACCTGTGGTGCAGGCGACAGAAACCATGTCAGTGTCAGCACAGTGGCAGAGAGGAGACAGCAGCTCTATGGCAGAGGAGGCCACAGCACAGAAGTTAGGACCAACGGAAACTCGGGACCAACTAACATAATCATCGGCTGAATGGGCTCCAGCCGTACTGCCATCTCCCTCTGCCACTGTGCTGCCTCTGAAAAGGCTTCCGTCACCTGCACCACAGGTAGGGACCAGGGGAGAGAGGACAGTGAGGAAAAAAGAGGGTGAGTGAGGTGAGAGAGGAAGGGGAGTGAGAGAGGAAGGAGAAGGCCAGAGGAAGGAAAAGGTAAGTTGGAGGGAGGGGGAGAATTAAAAGTGAAGGGGGGAGGGTAAGTGAGGAGGCAGAGAGTGACGGTTGTAGGGGAGATGCAAGTGGGAAGAAGTTGATGAAGAGGGTTTTTTTAGCAAGTTTCACGGCCCACAGACAATGTAAATTTAGCACTAAGTTCTTACCAAAGCTTGTCAAGGGGCCCTCTGTCCAAAATAAATCACCCACCCCTGTTCTAGTCTCTGTGTCAAATATGTTAACACATTACATGACATCTAGAACAGCATAACCAGACACTGATGCATACATTCAAAAATTGGTTAAGTAAAGTTAAACTGAGGATAAGAAATGTGGGTGTGTCTTATGTTGATAAAGGTGATTTATGCACTTCAGGGTTCTCTATTGAAATTAACTATACTTAAATGACTTCACTCTATTTAACAGTAACTTCCCTTTACTTCCCAGATCTCATCAAAATGTTCTGATAAAATACAGAATATAAGGGCCTGTGTTCTATTTCTTAGAGACTTCGAGATAAACCTGAAAACCCACTTTTTAAATGAAGCATCACAATAGGCTGGACTCATGGCTATTGTCCAACAGTCACTCCTGCCAAGCACTGCCATCTTCTGCACTTATTCCCTCACCTGATGTCTCTTTAAGTTTCCCAACATACTACTTAGATTGTAAGCTCCCCGGGGCAGGGATTTCCTTTCCTATTGTCTGACTTTGTTGCTCTTATTCCATTATAATTCCCTGTACTCTGTTGTTTTTGTAAAGGACTGAATACACTGTTGGCTCTATATAAATAAATATATACATACATACATTCTCAGAAATAGAAGTCATAAGTAGCTAGTTATTTTCCTTTCAGTCTTAACTTAATATAGCAAATACTACACATACTGTAGGCCCTATATTGAATACAATGAGAAGTGTGGTAATGCACAGTGAACCACACCCTTGAATGGAACTTAAGGCATTTTACCAATCATATTGATTATAGGCCAATATGAATTAATTAGAAACTGATGTATCATGAAAGTCATGGTATATTTCCAGAGTCTAAAAGAATTGTTGTAGATGGTTATATCATTAAATGGGCAACCATTATAGTTCTTCAAACTGTAGATATAGCTGTAAACAAGGTATGATACCTCACAGGGATAATACAAGTTACTAGAACGAGAACTCCCATCCACAAGACAGTAATATAAAACACAAAATGTCAATCGAATCACTCTACCCTGTGCATCCCACCACAAAGCTACCTCAACCCTGACTCACCTGCCAACTCAAAACACTGTCCCTCTCCTTCACACAGCCGAGAAATTATGGAAATCTTTCAGTTCCACATGCTCAGTTGCCACCTTCCAATCCCTCCCTCCACCAATACACCCCCACTTTCAAATAACAAAAACAAATACAGTATACTATAACACCCTTATCACCTCAACAAATTGTTATGACCCTCCCCCCCCATCTCTCTTGCCCCACTCCCAGCCATGTACCTTGCTTCCTACTTCTCACAAAAAATTACCAATATCCGTCCTTCCCCACTGCAGTCCCCTTTGACCTCCATCCACCATATCGACCCACTCCTTCCGCCCAACCTCTGACGATGATCTCCTTTTAATCATCAAGCCCTCCCATCCCACACATCCTCTTCTCCCTCCTCTCAACCTCCACTATCTCTCCTTCTTCTTATCCAGCACCCTATCTACCCAGACTTCAAACTGATTTGTTATCCTTCTCCTCAGAAAACTATATCTGCCCTCCCCTCCTATTTTCGTACTCTCACTCCTTCCATACATTTCCAAACTTCTCGTGCGCATTGTTCACAACCAACTCTCCACCTTCATCCACACCCATTCCCTCCTTCCCATTGTCCAGTCTGGCTTCCGTTCCTCACACCACTGAAATTTCCCTCCTCACCATACACAATTTTCTCTCCCAAGCTCACCACTCCAAAGTATCCTCCATCCTCCTCGACCTCTCTTCAGCCAGTAACATCGATCATCTCACTCATCTCCACCCTCATTCTGATTTTAATATGCTAACAGAGGAATATTTATACAAAAGGCAAGGACAATACATCGTGTGTCAATTTCATACATCTGTTACAAACTAAGTTCTCATGTATAGATCATACATCTAAAATGACATATACCATCTGGCCTAAATTAGTAGAAATAGGGATCAAAGGTCAATAACTACTAATGGGGTAAGAAACAAGACTAGTGGTCTTGTTTCTTATAATCTTATTTCTTATGTAATAGATATCCTGGGACAGCTGGTCCAAAGCTAGAATACTTTTACTATTTGGTCTCTGAGAGAACAAAGCTTGACACATATTTATTTTAACCTGTTCAGTCCCTGAAAAGAACAGAGCTGGCAGATACAGTTTTTAACCTTACAGGGGATTAAAAACACTTACAAAGTATAAGTGATAAATAAGCAATTTGTGACAATCATATCACCACCGATGCAGGCCGTCCCGTGATGTGTTGGAATCCAACTGGAACTCTTGTGCTGTACATCCGACAGTGTCCGTTCTTTTCTGCGATCAAATGAAGTCTTCCACGCAATGTGTCATCAGAGTAGGCCTCAATTCTGATCCTGCATGCTCCGGCCGTAAAGCACGCAGACAACGTGGTGACGTAATGGCGTAATTTTACGTCCCTGACGCGTTTTGTCACTAACCCCTCCCCCCCATTAAACTGTACAGGATCACACTATGGGGCGTGCGCTCTCTGTTTTGTCTTTTTTTCTATAGAATTCACCTTGGAAGTGGTTCTTCCATGTGAGAGCAGCCGTGGACCCCTGGATCCTGCAAACAGTTCTTGTATAACCTATCAGGACTAATTTTGGGGTTTGGACTATTACAATTGGACATTTATTTTTAAAATTTTATTTTATCACTTTTGTGTATATTTTTGTAATAGAGTGTTTTATCTAGTTAATAGTAATAGTAATATCTATTATATGTATTAGAGGATTGTTTTCTCATCATTGAGCAAACTAATTTTTAAAAGGTTTTCTCATTTTTTCACTGGTTTATAAGTGGCACTACTATATTCATCCCTTTTCTGCGCATATATATATATATATATATACGGCTTACTCCGGGGCTCCGCCGTCTGTCCGGGACTGTTAGAACATGGTCTTTTAGGGTAGGTTAAATGACGAGGCGTCACGTACTGTTCCTTTAAACAGGCTATGCCTGGTTTATTCAGTCCCAGGCACTGAGACTGTCACAGTGCATACAACAGAAACACAAGCAAAACAAAAAGCCTGCTCACCTGAGCGATAACTTAACTTAGGTTTTCCCTGGCTCAGGGTTGAAGTGGCTTTTCCACTTCCAACAACAAATTAAGGAACTTTGCAGTTTCAGACAAAAAAGAGCAGAATGATTTAACCTGTTTGGGGAGAGGCTTTTCCCCTCTCTGCTTCCAGCAGTCTTCCTGCCTCCAGGCTCTTGGGGGAGAGAGGGAAGAGGAACCAGGAAATCAGTCTTAAATACCTGATTTCTAATTAGCAGGACAGGTGACAGAAATCAGGCAGCAGACAAACTCTGGTTTGGATCCCTCATCCCTCAGTTCCAGCACTTGCCAAACTGTGGGATGGAGTGCATGTATTATGAGGCTGCACTTCCAGCCTAAACAGGATAGAAACTGTTCAGTATCCTGGGAGCCCTATATATGGAATTTATTACCATCCCCTGGTTTCTGTCACATATCCTCCCCCCCCCAGCTCAGACCTTGAGGGATAAGCGACCATGGATATTAGGGAGTGCATCCTTGACAACCCGTCAGCATATTGCCAGTTTGTGCCCTGACCTGTGTTCCACAGGAAATTTAAAGGGTTCTAGTCTTAGGGAAACACCTGGTCACTCTAGAACCTTCATCTCTCTGTTTGGACACATCCAGGATGAGGGGTGCCAATGATCTGTGACCAACCGGAATTTCTCCACAACAGATAGTATTTGAGGTCTCTAAAGGCCCAATTTAGTGCTGAGACACTCTTTACGACATGGGTAATTTTTCTCCTGGGGATTAGTTTCATACTGGAAAATAAAGGATGGGGGGCTCCTCACCTTGAGACTTCCTGGGAGAGTACAGCACCCCAGCCCTACCTACGATGCGTCGGTGCGGACTAAAAACTTTTAGAGCAAGTCAGGTGTGACCAACAGGGGTGGGCACGAGGCTTCTTCAGGCTTCTAAGGGCCTGTTCGGTGTAGGGGGACCACTTTACCATTAGGGGCCCTCTTTGCTTTTGTGAGGCCGTGTTAGTGGGGTTGCCTTAGTTGCAAAATTTGAATAAACCTTCTATAGTAACATTTAATCCCAAAAGGTCCTTTCTTGTTTTTTGGTAAATGGGCCTTGGCCAATTTGATCGGGAGAGAATCGCGGTGGATGGTCGGCTCTAGGGCTCAGTTTGAAGTTGAGAAGAGGGTGGAATGGAGGGAGATGAAAGCAGGAGGAAGGATGTAATCATGGGTAGGATGTGGCAAGACCAAGATGGGAGGGCGAACAGGTATGGAGTTAGGTGGCATCGGGCGGGTCGGTGAGGGGAAAGATGGGATATAGGGGTAAGGATGGGGGAGAGAAGGAGTCAAAAGGAATGGCGGTCTAAGAGAGGAATAGGATGGGCGGTGAGGTAATAGGTAAAGTGAAATGGGAATAGGCGTGGAAGGACACGGTAGGGGGCGGGGATTGGAAGTGACTGGGGGGTGCGGGGGGGTGGGTAGGAAAGAGAGTGGGATAAAGAGAGGTGGTGAAACGAGGGAGGGTGCGACGAGGGGAATTAGGGGTATCGGTAGGAAGCGAAATCAAGGAGATGAGTGGCGGTAGGGGGGGAAGTAGGGAAGGTAGGTCAAGACGAGGGGAGAAGGGATACGGACGGGTACGACGACGTCTGCCTGGGTTCCAGGGTTTCGTCGCCTTCCGTTGGCGAGATGGGATTACGTGCCCTTGTGGCAAGGTTGGATCCCGGCCTTATGGTACGTAATAAGGGATAGGTGCGAGGGGGACCGAAGTGCAGTCAGGAGGAAGGGGGGAAGGTATGGATTAGGTGAGTGTGGGGGGAGGGTGAAGAAGAGTGGAAGGCGGTTGGCATCAGGGTGCGCGGCACGGTCGACTTTCTTAAGAACAATTGAATAGGAGCCGCAGACGGGACGAGAGGGAATAACAACTGACGCGAGGGGCGGGTTGGAGATGTTGGTGTAAGAGGTGCGGGATGTGGTACCGTGCGCTGAGGATATAAGTCAAGGGAGTGTGCTTTCGAGTGCGCCGGTAAGACGCCACCAAGGTGGGGTCGAAGTTTGCGGTCCACAGAGTCGGGAGATATGCTCTAGTTGAAGAGCATCCTTAGCCCTCGGGGAAGGTGATCAGGAGGACAGTAGCCCCATTGGTTCCCGTATGTTCTGTCTCTTATTTGCAGTGTGGGGTTTGAGTAAACCTCTGCCAAATTAGATACCCCGATGACTTGGCCCCTCCAGACCAAGTGCTTTTTAAATTATAGCGGGGTTAGCAGTTAGTCCAGCAGATCGAACTGGTTCAAGCACATATTGGACCTTTGGAAGGTGGGATTGCCCAATCTCACTATGGATTACCACATCATCCAGGTAGGCGGCAAGCTTAACCGAGCATGTGGTTTTAAAATTTTATCCATCATTCTTTGGAATTGGCGGGAGCTCCATGTAAGCCAAAAAGCAGCACCCTATAATGAAAGAGGCCGTCTGGGTTGAGAAGGCTGTCTTTTCTTTTGCCCTTTCTGTGAAGGGAACCTGCCAGTACCTTTTGTTAGGTCTAGGGTCATGAGATATCGGGCTTTGCCAGTCTCTCTACCAGTTCATCAACCCTGGGCCATAGGATAAGTACCAAATTTGACACAGCGTTAGTTTACTGTAGTCATGCAAAACCTTGTTGTTACCGTCTGGTTTGGGACTTAAAACTATAGGGCTGTTCACCCACTTTGGGATTCCTCAATTACGCATAGTTTAGCATTTTTTAACTCTATAAACTTATAGCCTCTCTTTTGGCCTCTGCGATCGGTACGGTTTAGGTTAACTCGGACCCCGGTCAGAGACTAGGGGCTATGCAGTAAGCGGCCGATAAGGCTTTTATCACGTCATTTCCCGCCAATATGGATTTGAGATTCAGTAAGTGCCGATAAGTGCTCAAAATCGGCAGTTTTTCTTGCCATATAAATTTATTGGATGCGCTGCCTATACCCACTTATCGGCACTTTTCGGCACTTTGAAAGCGGCTGTATTTTGTAGCCCCGATCAGCTTTATCTGTGCTGATCGGCATTCAGAAATGGAGATTTCTACAGCAATTGGTCCCACCAACTAAAGTTGGCAGAAGTGGAGGGGAGAACGATCGGCAAGGTTGCCGGGCGGCACTTAGAAAAAAAACCCCATTCTTAATCAATGGAGTCAATGGAGCGGGGACTTATAACATTATAGTAGTGTTACGTTCTATTGCTCATAATACAAATGTGCTGCATTACAGTGTCGATGGTCATTCACCATCGTGTTCACCCCTACGTTTATTATTTGCATAACATGTACTTTTCAATGTTATGATGATTTGCGTGTCACATTTAGTCTTAATGGATATGATGTGTCAAGGGAAAATCCATATACTCAACCTTAAAGGAAAAGGTACATCATATCAAACATGTTACTTACGTGTGCTTCAATTCTTATATGATGTAACACATTTCACACATCTAACACATCCAGCGTATAGTAATGTTGCTATACATGATTACAATGCTTGTAATGTGTAACGGCATGATCAAACGTAAATGTAGCTGTTTATTTTCATGTTTACATGTACTTGTGACCTCCCTCTTTGATGACATCCGCAATGGACACTCAATAACATTGCTGTTTACATGTACACGATGCATTACAATCACTTCATGCTAACTTATACACACATCTTATAATAGTTAATCATTTTACACGATTCAAAACTGAATCAATAGCAACTATCCTGATGGCATTTAAATTATGCATATGCACATCAATAACTTCATGTGATCAGTTGACAATAACATGCCAAATTACACATGTTGCAACGTAGTTTCTCAACGTCAATAATAGAAAAAACCTGGCGCCAAATTGTCAGTGAATGTCCGTACTCTCAAGGGACCGCACACTTGCTCGACAGACCATGAGACAGCAAGGCTTTAACTCGCACTTGGTAGGAACAAGTCCTAATACAGATGGTCTCGGCGGGTGATGCCTCTCCTCCGTTTGCGACTGAGCTCCAAACCGTCCCTACGATGGTAGCCGGAACAGCTCCGCCGTGGAGGTGGTGTGCGGATCCACAGCTCTGCACCGCGTGTAGGACAACAGCCTCACTCCTCCCGGACACAAACGGGAAATCATTGCGCGCCCGCGCGCGATAGTATCCGTGGCCCTTAAAGGGACAGCGGCAAGCGTGGAAGGGAAAGCAGGGTCCAATGCCAATAACCATAAACGGTCAAACCCAATGACCAACAGTGGACGAGCCACTAGCCCTACGCGTTTCATAGATGTCACTCTACTTCCCTCAGGGGCTAGTTCAAATTTTTTCGTTCACCATTTCTCAACGTCAATGTCATGGTTGTATCCTAATTAAATGACTGAGTGTGCGTTCAGAAGTGGTACATGCATTACACATTCCAAGAAATACTTGAGAATAAATGCTTGTACAAAGCTGTACATTACATCATTCTCTAAATATCATGATTGCCTGGTGGAACACACATAAATAATTATTTTAATTGCTAATGGATACACGGTGGAAGTGAACTACTTGGATATGTTAATGTACACCTTGCACTTCAGAAAGTCACCTGACATCATCACATAGGTATTTTAAAGTAGGGCAATTACCTGTGCTTTCAATATCGGTGCGATTCAAAAGTCAGCGATTTTCCTGTAAGCAATGTCATTGGCTGAGCGGCTTCTACAGTACTGTACATGCAGATACAGTACTGAACCAATTGGTGGAACGCTAGGCGCAGCGCATTGGGACCCTTCTTGAAACGCATGTGCGTGACATTAACATCGACGGTAGGTGCATGCGATTGTGAACAGGAGACGCCCCCGAGAAAATTATTGGTGGGACTGGCTGGGAACTTCTTTAGGGGCTGACATTACAGTAAAACTTTTCTTTTTGTTTTTTCCTCAGAAAAGAAAACGGCTAATGGAGGGATTTCGATGGATAATATGCTTTGTGTAACAATGCCTGCAACATTGCTGAATTGGGATTTAAAAAACCCACGTACCGGAGTCTACAGTTTAGTGCCCGTTGTTTATTGTATAGGTATAGAATACTGTACCGAAAAAGTATGCTGATGTTTTCCGGCCGTACAGTATACAAACTTTTTTAAAACAGTATACTGTGTAATAAACCCGAAAAAAATAAAAACTATGCATTATTCACATGTATCACTAGTACTGTACATAACATTATGTGTTTCTACAGTATACAGTGCCAGTACATACAGTACAGATGTGTCTTCTATTTTTTGAATACTTCTATACTGAGCAATGCCACAGTATACAGTGCAGTATGCCTCGACCATTGTAGAAACACTGTATTTTGTTACAGTAGCAAAGGAGCCAATGGAACAATGTAAAACAAATCAACATGTTCTTTATGGTGGGAGTAAGTACAAAAACATATTTATACAAATACTGTACAATGTAGAAACATTTTAAGTGCCACAGCAATTCAAAACATCAACAAGGTGGTATGGTTCACTGCTACTGTAGTGAAAACAAGCATAGAAAGTCAAAAAATTACAGTCAGTCAGTATGGTGTAAGGATCCTGTAAGATTGTGCTCACCACACAACAAGAGACGGGCCGCGGGCTGAGTTGTTCACGTAAGTTGGAAGTTATAGAACGCCACCCACAGCGACCACGGCCGGCCGTCTTTTGTAGATTGGTCTGGGGTTCCCGGACGGTGTCGATTGGTCGTAGGAGAGGTACGGTTGGTAGTAAGGACGTTTGCCAAGTCCGGGGTTGGAGAGAGGGACGTTGTCGTTACCGTAAGCAGGATCGAGGGATCGGAGCCAGAGGTGCGGGGAGAGCAGTGTGTAGCCGTATGCAGAGTTCAGGTTGCCCAGAGGTACAGGAAGACCACGTAGACGGAAGCCGATTCGGTCACGAGGAAGATCGGCGAAGAGAAATAGGGAGGCAGAGAATGGTGAGAGAACAATGGTTCTATGCTCAGCCAACGATCGGTAAGTGATATTCGCCGGTATATATAGGAGAGAGGGTACAATAGCAGTGCAGCAAGGTGGGGTGTGTGAAGGCCAGGCTATCGCAGGGAGTGTGGTCCAGAATGAGTCCCATGGGGAGGAGCCATAAAGCCCAGAGTCTGAGTGCATTTGATTGCAGCAATGTTTTGATGTGGCTGTACCTTTAAGGGGTTGGAGCGACGCCGCCTGTGGCCATGACTCCGTTATAGCGGGGTTTGACCGTGCAGTGACCGGGTCAAGCGCCAGCCCGAGATTGTTAGGAAGTGCAGTCCTGGCCTCGTCGCGCGCGCGCGCCACGTGAAGCAGTGACCGGCGCTCGCCGTGAGGGATGTGTGGGTGCTGCGGGAATCTCCGTCGGGTGGGTGAGTGTAGGTGAGTGAGGGCACGCCGAGGGCGGCGTGACTCCCAAACCCTCACAGGTTTACAACACATGTTATAAAAACACAATTTCTTATTCATAAAATATAAAAAAACGCAACATCTCCTTTATTAAAGAAACATACGTACAGTACAGTAAATATACAGTACAGTGGGATGGTGTGCCAAAACATCAGTCAGGCCTGCACCCTACACTCCTCGAGGGCAGGCAAACAGCCCGGTTTTCAGGACAAACTTGAAAACTGTGCCTGTTGCGGCCCTCAGGGACTGATTTGCAGGTCCTGTGTGTGTGTACAACAAGTTAAAACAGAAGTTAAATACAGTACAGAAGTCTAAAACATCTCCTTTATTTAAGTTCAGCAGGTCAAAACATGTACAGCACAGCTCAGAACACAACAGTATTGTTCTTACAGTTCCCGTGATTAAACCAGAAGTCCACCACATTGTCCGTCCATGGCCATTCCTTGCATGGCGCAAAACGTCATTAAGCAGTCTCAAACGCTTTCATTACAGGATCTGTAATTGGAATAAAAGCGCGCGATTTCATCAGAATGGTCTTTCTTAAAATTGGCAGGAGCGCCTTTTTTACGCGATTTCCTTCGTAGTTCATCTTGAAGGCCCCGTCGCAGTAAACGAGTAGGGAACATGGTTCTTAAAAGGATACAAAGCAACTTGTGGGTTGCACACGCACTCATCACTCTATACTTTCCCTGAGCGCCCCTTGGGAAGATCGCACAGGGTGATGTCGGGACCGTATTAGATGCGACGCGAATGTAGGTCTTCGGGAGCGGGTGTGCTTGAGGCGACGAGCGATGGTAGGTTGTCTGGAGGAAGCTTTCTTCACGGTTTGGTCGCGTGTTGTCGCCATGGCTTGGTTTTACGGGGTTGTCACTGTCCCTCATCACGGCTAACATGTACACTACATCTCTGGTGGAGGGGGTGCGCTTGGTGATGGAAGGGGGTCGATGCTCCCATTCATCACAGCCTGTCACCACCGCTGCTCGGCGTCGGGGAAACAAGGGCATTAACAACGAGCAAATGATTATAGCTACCCGCTATGTCAGCCTCTATCTTCCTCCATCCGTCGATTCAATCCGTTGATCCATATGTTGCTACCGTGATCCATATCTAGCATCGTTGATCCATATGTCATCCCTTGATCCATATGTAGCATCTCGTTGCTCCACATTTAGCCATGGTCTCCAGAACAAGCAAAACTATCTTTACTAGTACAATAGAGTTCCCGGGGGATCCACAGTTATCCCATTCAAGCATCGGTCTAATGAGCTGCTTCTTGGTGCATGGCGTGGGACATCTGGGTGGGATGGGTGCAACGGAGGATGATGGGGGGTTCCATGGAGAGAAGCGCTTTGTCAGCGTCGTCGAAGAAGGGTGGAGGAGGTGACCTGTGGATATCCAGTAGAGGAGAAGCGACAGCGTTGTCGAAGAGGGAGGAGAAAGTGACCTTTGTATTTCCGGCGAGAGAAGCAGAGTCGTCTAAGAGCAAAGGAGAAATTGACCCGTGGATTTCAGAGGCAGCGTCGTCGGATAGAACGGAGAAGATGGCCGTGGGCTTCCGGGGTTAGTGCGGCGGCAGCATTGAGGATGAGGGGTGGAGAAGATGGTGCTGAAGATGCCCGGGACATCGGCGGCGCGGCAGAGTCGTCGAAGCGTATGTGAGAAGTGGTCTGCGGAATTCGATGGGTGGCTGCCAATTGTTTTTTGGCTGAGAGTACTGCACCGTTATATCTTCTTGACATAAAAGGGCTGACGTCTTTGAAAATCCTCTTAGCGTTTGGGGTGAGCAGAAGGTTTTGTTTATTGGCTAGCCGTCGCTTGCTTCCGGTGTGGAAAAGGCAACCGCTTCGCTTTTCTGCATGACAGCACGGCAGAGGCGAGTGGGTTCCTGTGTCCATAGAATCGGGGTTGATCCATGGAAGCAGATGGCATAATGCCTTATCGAACAAGGGCAAGTTTCAGATAAAGATCACGAGTGGTGGGCTATGCAAGTGTGTAACTTTTATGCATGGCGGCGATGGTACAGCGTGTTGAAAGTGAGCGACTCTAATTGTGGGTCTATTACCGTATAAATAAACCATCCATTTTGTGGATTCACTGCAATAAGAATACATCGACTAAACATCGAATATACATTCTTGTTTGTTATTTCTTTCACTCGCAGCAATGTTGTAAAAAAGATTCCAAGGATCTCAGCATGCGAATTAAGGAGATGTACATGAGCAGACACCGAATTGTGCTTTACAACGCTGGTATTGCAACTTCTGGCACTCGTTGTGCCAGCAACCACCGTAAGCTATCATGCACACGGAAAAAACAGAGAACGCAAAAGGGCCAAGGGTAACTAACGGTAAGTATATTTATAAAACTTTTTTTTATAATTATATCAAAAAATTTACTGTACATCTACAGTACTGTATCTAATATTTTTGTTATTTCTGTTGATTATATTACAACAGTATATATATTTTGTATATTTATATTACAACATTATATATATTTGTAATATATTTATATTACAACAGTATATATCTTTTTTCTATTATAAAACAGTAATATTTTTTTTATATTGCTGCTATAATAGAAACATATATGTATCCTGTTGATCTAAGTCTCTAATATTTTACTTACGGATTGTTTTTCTTTACAATTGTGGATACAACTCTTCTGGTGGCAAAATAAGTGAGGAGAATGATGAGAAGAGTGCATTAAGGGTCAGATACACTCTGCAGAGAAAATCACAATCTCACTGTATCCAAGACCAGCATAAAGAAGATGGAAGAGCATTGGATGGAAATATGGACGTGTGAGGGTTAGTACTGGATAGTACAGGAGGCTAAAGTGTTGTTTAGGAAACTGTACGTACCGCTAAAATTATTTATTCCTTGTCATTACTGAGCGTACCCCATGATAAGGGACGCAAACAAAATCAAAAGAGTGGTCCAGGCCCAGGCTGGATCGACAGTGGGGAAACTTTCCAGGATTGCATCTCACTGAGGTCTACTGTGTCGCTGGAGAGATTTGCAAGCTTTGCATTCCACAAAAAAAGGCCGCATATCTTTGAAGCGCGTGGCCAAAACACCCCGTGAAGCGCATGTGTGGGGTGCCATCTCTAGGCGTGGACCAGGATGCATTGTATCTTTGAAGGTAAAATATATCAAATATATAGAGCCTGTAAAAGGGGAGTTATCCCTGTTCAGGTAATGTGCCTCTAATCCAGCAGTGTGGTGGTTAACTGCGGTAGTCAATTAACAAACACCACCTGCCTGATTAGATTGCTTAGAAAAGCCTGTCTTTTGGACATGAAGAGAGAATTTTTAGCTCACACCTGAGTGAACTTGGAGACAGAGCAGAGATTGTGCTGACTCTCACAACTTGTCTTGAGCCCTGCCAGAAGAAACAGCAGAGCTGCTTTCAAGACACAGGGGAACTTCTAAACCTGAATGCTGACAAAACCGAGGAAAGTAGCAACACAGGAACAGAGAAGATTTCTCCCCCAAACACAGGGAACAGATAAGACTTTCATTTATGAGACTTTATATACTGCTGCGACACACTTTATTCGAGCAAATACCCAGTATGTACCTGGCAGATACCTGGAATGCGCCGCTCCCTCACCTCTGACAAGCCCCGTTGCGTTTGCCTTCCCAGCCATGGTTCATGCCTGGCTGACCGGCGGGCTGATTGTTAAATGATAATGATAGGAGTTAATAGGCTGCAATGCTTTCGCGTGTCTACCAGATGGCATAAATTCATGAATTGTAATGCAGTATATATATATATATACGTGCAGTATTGCAGCCAGCGGGAATAAAATGCTTCAATCCCTGCCTGGAAAATAACGCAATGTACTCGGACAGAAAACAGTCACAAACCTCAATACACCCGAGAATACCCGAATTCGTGGGACTAGCCGAGCTTATTTCATGCTATATGTTTGGGGCTGGGAGACATGCTTATCTAAAGGGAGTGTGGACTGCATACAGTAGTATTTCACTAGAAATACTCCCAAGTGAATAGAAGCTTTGTTTACCCCTTGTTTGGATGGTTTCCTGATGTTAAGGAAACAGGCGCAATAAAAGCCTTATTTAATTTCACTATAACCAAACTCCCTTGCATACCTCTGAGAGCGTCCGCCTACAAGCCTTATGCACTGTACTTTACTATTGTAGCCTTACTGTATGCACTGTACTGTACTATTGTGCAGTTTTTTGAGCACTTTTCTTTTCTTGATATAGGAATCATGAATAAAGCTTTCTTCCAAGACAGCATTGTCCCTGAGATAGTGCAATACATCACACGCGAGTTTCCAAATGGTCACCGCTTCTACCAGGACAACGATCCGAAGCACACCGCGTCAACAGCGCATATCCTTGAGCACGGTATCAATTGGGTGAAGACGCCAGCGGAGTAAGTGCGGTAACCGTGTCTCATTTGTTTCCCACAGTTTTTACTGTGTACTGTATCTCTTAAACTAATTGTCCTTTTTTTCCAATGACAGATCGCCAGACTTCAATCCGATCGAAATGGTCTGGCATCAGCTGAAGGACCATATCCGGAAAGTGGTGAAACCCTCCAAAAAGGACGAGTTGTTGAAAGGCATACTGTGTTTTTGGAACGATGCACTCATCGTGGAACGCTGCAATAAATATATAGACCATATTGCGACTGTGTTGCCCATTGTGATCGCGCGTAATGGGCAAGCATCAGGAAAGTAGTACTGTGCTGTAGTATTGTAATTACAGTATGATACAGATAAGTATGGCACATATTTTTTCTTTACCAATAGTCAGAGTATACAGTAGTTACAGTTTTTCTTTACAGAGAGAGCAGCACCAGCCATCAGGTTACAATACATAGTATTTAACAGTAGTCAGAGTATACAGTAGTTCCAGTATAGAATAGTTTGACAGTACTACTGTAACTGCCTACTAACTGCTCAATTTTGTTCTTTCCAGAGAAAGCAGCACCAGCCATGTACAGTAGTACTACACATCACACAATGCCATAATACATTACGCACATAACTGCACTAATTTTTTGTTTTCTGTCGTTTCAGGAAAAAGGGTGGCCTGGGGGGAGGTGGGGTGTTGTGTCCAGTCTTATCTGTTTGTACAGTCAAATGAAGAGTATATAAACAGCAGTAATGATGTACACAAAACCTCTCCTCTCTCAATGAACTACTGTACTGTACACAGAATGAGGAACAAGATAAGACGGAAAAAATAATATTACTATATATATATTATACATTACAGTATATATTATTAAATAATATTCTTATAAATGTGCATTATTCATGTTTCTCCATGTTTTACAAATGTTTTCTAAATGTTTATCCAATTTCAATCTGCCAGAAGAACTTAATAAAGACAGCATTATGTATTATTCATGATTATTTTTATATTTGTATTTTTTGGTTCCTGATAAAATAAAATAAATATTTATTTACATTCCTGCTAATCATAATCATTGACAACAACACCCACAGTACACCAATGAATAAGAATGAATGACAAAACAACATGAATCAGTTAACGTTTTTTTTAACTCTCAATTCTCACAATGCTGTGCAAATCAGATTTACATTTCAAATTCGAGAAGGGATTTTCCAAAGCGTTACCGTAAACAAAGCCTCAAAGGGTTGGGGATTGGGTGAGTCATGTGCAGTAATCAGCTAGCTCCCATCTCAAAGAGGATTACACGCAGGTGCAGTGAGGCTTTGTAGCTCGGCTATGGACGAATTAAGAACACAATGGCAAGATTCAGAAAATTAACGACTCTGTGGAGAGGGGGGGACTTGGGTGACGCATGCGCAGTAAGCAGCAAGCTCCCATCTCAAAGATGATTAGAGTACACGCAGGCGCAGTGAGGCGATTGACGCTAGGCTAGGGACGGATTAAAAACACAATGACTAACTTCAGAAAATTAATGACTCTGTGGAGGTGTCTGTCGAAAAGAGTTTGTGTGTGCGTGGGGGAGGGATGAAGGATTAGTTGTGCAGCAGTTCAAAGAAATTACATACAGTAGAGTAGAGTACAGTCATTTAAAAAGGCAGTTCATCATAATAATTTGATCAATAAACCCCCAAATACAACCCCCAAATACAGTACATAAAAAGCACAGAAATCAACCATGTGCAGGCAAACGCACAGATTGAATATCGTAATATGAGAGGGAGTGGCTCAGTGAGTAAAGGACGGAGTGGCACTGAGAGTTTGAAGCAGGGGAGCTAGCAGCGCTATACAAAAACATGCTATTATTATTATTATAATATCAAGGTGATGCTCTGTGCAAATCAAATTCGAGAAAGGATTTTCCAAAACATTGCCGTAAACAAAGCCTCAAAGCTCCCGTCTCAAAGAGAATTACACGCAGGCGCAGTGATGCTTTGTAGCTCGGCTATGGACGGATTAAGAACACAATGGCAAGATTCAGAAAATTAACGACTCTGTGGAATTTCAAATCCTTGAGCTAGCGTTCGTGGGGGAGGGGGCTACAGGATACAGCTGCATGAAGTTCAAAGCTAAAGACATACTTTAATTTCAAAAGGCAGTTCATCATAATAATACACCCCCAAATACAGTACGTAAAAAGCACAAAAATCAACCGTGTGCAGTCAAACGTACAGGGTCGCAGTCAAAAGCTACAGCACAGATTTAATATCGTAATACAGTAAGATGGTTTTTGCGGGCTTGTGGAGAAAAAAAAAATTACAATAAAAAAATTTTTTAATTTTTTTTTGGTCACTCACTCAGGCAAGCAAGCAGTGGTGGGTGAAGTTACAGGCGCATGTGCGGTAAATTCCTGCTGTCAAGCAGGACTGTGATTGAAACCAGACACACGTTCATAGGAATGGTGTGTGAGAGATGTACTGCATTGTAGAGAAGATAAGAAGTTGAAATACCCTGCAGTGCAGTTAATTATCCTGAGCGAGGGGAGAGCGCTGTATATTCCGAAATGTGACACTGTTACAGTACAGTACACGCCTATGCGTTTCAACAATTTTCAAATGAGACATACTGAGACATACTGTACTGCAGAACCGCACTGCAAATGCATGTATACTTGAAATATGCAAATTTACAATTACTGCATGCGCACACACAGACTGTGTACTGACGTAGGTTGAACTGCGAAGGTATTAGACTTCCAAGACAACAGCTCGCAAACGCCCCCCTGAGTTTTTACACGGCATTGCAGTATTGCAGACAGCGAGAATAAAATGCTAATATCACGAGCGCGAAAATAAACCAGTTCACTCTGGGCGAAAACGATAAAAAAACTAACCTAACCTGGGATAATCTGGGAGCCGCGGATCTAGCCGACTTAGACTCAGGTCGGCCGCCAGTGTATATCCTCACGGTGGTGGACTTTGCCACCAGTTACCCTAAGGCTGTAGCCCTTGTCGCCATCGATGCTAGGGCAGTTTGCATCCTGAGAGGTACTGCAAGAATCAACCGTGTTCTTTCCCTTTGAGCTGCTGTACAGTCGCAGTGTATGGGGACCGCTGGACTTATTCCGTGAAGGATGGGAAAGAGAGACTACCAATACTGACGATTCTGTGCTTGAGAATGTGGTAGATCTCAGAGACTGGCTAGAGATGCTTATGGGGTTGGCACAGGCTAATCTCAGGAAGGCTCAGACCAAGCAGAAAGCGTGGTATGACCAGAATGCCCGTAGCAGATCATTCATCCCAGGACAGCAGGTACTTGTTCTAAAGCCCACTCGGCAGAACAAACTAATGGCTGCCTGGTCTGGACCGTACACGGTTCTCAGAAAGATGAATGAGTGCAACTATGTTGTACAGTTAGATGGCGAGACAGGAAGGTAGGACCTATCACATCAATATGCTTAAGGAGTATTTTGCACCGAGTGTGGCATCAGTGCTGGCTATTTGTAGCCCAACGATGGGGAACCCGGTGAGCAATGCTCTGCCTGACCTCCTAGGGGAATCTAGACAAGGGGGCACAGTAGAGCAGGTAGATATAGGGTCCCAGCTCAGCACACAGCAGAAGGTACAGATGAAGGCTATGCTAGAGCAGTATAGGGTTCTGTTCACGGAGAAGCCGGGCAGAACACATATCACCGATCACCCAGTGCACACCGGTGAGCAGAGACGTCTGCATAAGCATCTCTATCCGGTATCAGAAGAGGTGAGGGGCAGTATAGAGAGGGAAGTAGAAGAGATGCTGGCCCTAGGGGTAATTGTACCATCCCTGAGCCCTTGGGCTTGTCCGGTAGTCCTAGTGCCTAAGAAGGACGGAACCACCCGGTTCTGTGTAGACTACTAGCAGCTCAATGCAGGAATGGTGTCAGATGCTTATCCCATGCCCCGCATGGACGAGCTGCTAGATGAGCTCGCGGGGGCAACGTATCTGACCACTATGGATCTGTATAGTAGCAAAGATGTGCGCAGTCTCAATAGATCCCCTTGATTCACAATAGGTGGTCTCCCTCTGCAGCTTTCACTCTCCCGTGATCAGCAGGGTAGATACGAAACATGCAAACAAAAAGAAAGCGCAAAAAGGGGAAAACACAATTAATAAAGATAATAACCTTTATAATAAACTTAAAAATACATACTAAAAATGTTTACATTAAATAAGGGTTCACATGAACCAACACTCCCACAATTACAGAGTACTAGCGGGGATACCCTGAATCAAACCCCCTAGGTCTAGTGATGTTGAAAAGTCCTGGGATAAGGCTGGATATTACCACAGCTTACATTGATTTCAAACAGGGACCGCACTCCATACAAAGTAGGGGAAAACACCGCAGTCTCTCGAGATCCCATCGTCACGGCCGCTCCCCGCGCGTGATGACGTCACCTCTACACGTTTCGCTTCTTCAGGAGGTATAACTAACCACTCCCATAGCTGCTCTTAAATAGCAAGACGGACAATTCCGCTGCCAATGGGAGTTGCCTTAGGTGTGTTACTGTCAGGATCGCCGCCAGGCTCCGCCCCAGCACGCGTCACATGGCTGTACCTCTGACATTCACAGACCGCTATCGGTGCGCACGCAGCTGCGCAATGCTTCATCCGCGGAGGCGCGCTCCCGCAGTATCACGACAGCACCCACTCTGCGTCGCACTCCTCGTACACGCGCACGCCGCACGCCAACGAACACTAGCAGCATCAGCTGTGTTACACCAGTAGTCAATCCTGCACTACCCTATCGGCTCGTGGCTTAAGTGTGAGGTCATCATCTGCTAGTTCCTGATTGGTACTTTCCCCTTTAAATACCTTCCTGTTTCACTTTCACTTTGCTGGACATAAACACTGTTGTGCTGTGCTGTGCTTGCTGCTTCTTGGATCTTGTCTGTTCCTGTGCCTTGCCTGACTCGTGTTGTGACCCCTGCTTGTACCTGGACCTGTCTCTTCTCCACCCCTGGACTTTGGCTTGTTATTGGACCCCCGCTCTCTCCATCCCCGGATCACGGCTTCGGATAAACGACGATTCTTCTCTCTCTAACCCCGGAACACGGCAAGTACCACGGCTCCCCCGAACTCTCCTGCCCCGACCCAGCTCCACGACTCCGACAACGCATTCCGGACCTGGCTCCGTGTTTGTAGAGGCGGCGGTTATATACATCCCCACCTCAGCCCCGCGGTCTAGTCCTGTTTGTGGTGAGCGCAGCGTGACACTATGTCCAGCCACACAAACTCGGACCCCGTTGAGGTGGGGTTAGGCCTTTCCCAGTCTGAAAACCTGTCCCAGTCTGAAAACCTGTCCCAGTCTGAAAACCGGTCCCAGTCTATAAATCAGCCCCTGTTTGAAGATCAGAATATATTTGAGAGACTACTTCCGCCTGAAAACCAGTCCCTGTTTTTTGGTCTAACCCCGTCTGGGAAAGAGCTCCGTAAAGAACTCCTGATTAAGGCCCAGCGCCTTAGGGAATTAAAACAGACTATGATTTCCTATGTTCCTGCCCCTGGCTCCCCTGTGACCTGGGAAGACGAAAATCCTGTGAAACTGGCGCAGAATTAAGATACCTTTCATGAATTATCCCTGTCTTTGGACCAGTACATAAGAGAGCAGGATCCTATCCTCGCCTGCGATGCTGTTTTGGGACTGCTTCCCTGCGCTACCAGTCCTGTTGCTAAACCCCTGTACTTACCTCCTTCTCCTGGTAATTACCAAGATGACTTTGTTCCTCTTAAAGCACCAACGCTAGATGAACCTAGGCAACTAGGAGGGACCAGGCTTTCGTTTGGTGAGAGGCTGCGCAGATGACGCGCAGGTCTATGCCTATACTGCAGGAACAATGGGCACCTGCTGGCTACCTGCCCGCTGAGACCGGGAAAACTCCACAACCCAGTAAAAGTCGGGAGGATCACGCTGGGCACCGCATCCTCACCACCCGTGCAACCTTCCACTAGGATCAACCTCTCCATCCCCATTTCCGGAGAGACCTTCCGAGTCACGACACAGGGCTTTCTGGACTCCGGGTCGCGGGGAAACTTTATTGACCAAGAATTTGCGGAGAGACACCGAATACCCTTGGTACTTAAGGATCATCCCGTGGCTCTCAAAGCAATAGATGGCCGTCCGCTGCAACCCGCGTTCATCTCCCTTCAGACTGTACCCATCCAGATTTTGACCGGGGAGTCTCACTCCGAGACTATACAATTAGACGCCATTCATGCCCGCTCGGCAGACGTAATACTGGGGCTTCCGTGGCTGCGGACACACAACCCCCTAATCGACTGGACAGAGTCTTTGCCTATCCGCTGGAGCCCTCAATGTCAGAAGCATTGCTTACCCCCTTCAAAGACTTTGACGGGAGTATCTGTACCTGATCCAGACAGAGTACAACTTCCAGTAGAATACGAGGACTTCTGGGATGTGTTCAACAAACAGCAAGCAGAGGAACTTCCACCGCATCGCCCGTATGACTGCCCCATCGATTTGTTGCCCGGTGCCATTCCGCCTAGAGGTTGCTCCTATCCACTGTCTCTGCCTGAGACTAAAGCTATGAAAGACTACATTCAGGAGAATCTTCAGAGGGGTTTTATTCGAAAATCTTCCTCACCTGCTGGCGCAGGCTTCTTTTTTGTAAAAAAGAAGGATGGCTCGCTGCGCCCCTGTATTGACTATCGCGGCCTCAATAAGATTACCGTAAAGAATCGTTATCCTCTCCCGTTAATCTCCGAACTGTTCGATAGGCTACAAGGCGCCAACATCTTTACCAAGTTGGATCTACGAGGGGCCTACAACTTGGTAAGGATTCGTCAGGGAGATGAGTGGAAGACGGCCTTCAATACTCGTGATGGGCACTACGAGTACCTAGTGATGCCATTTGGTCTCTGCAATGCACCAGCTGTATTTCAAGACTTCGTTAATGAAATCTTCAGGGACCTGTTAGACCAACATGTAATCGTGTACCTGGATGACATTTTGATCTACTCCAAAAACATTCAGGAATATCCAGTACATGTTAAACAAGTTCTTCAAAGGCTACGGGAGAATAAGCTCTTTGCCAAACTGGAGAAATGCCACTTTCATCAGTCTTCAATCTCCTTCCTCGGTTACATTATTTCGGACACCGGACTCGCCATGGATCCCGACAAGGTCAAAGCAGTTACGGACTGGCCGTGTCCATTATCTCTTAAAGCCGTGCAAAGATTTCTTGAGTTCGCAAATTACTATCGGCAGTTTATTCAAAACTTCTCCTCTATAGTGGCACCCATTACGGCTTTAAACCAAAAAGGGGTGGATCCAACACACTGGTCTCCCGAAGCCTCCAGAGTGTTTGAAAGATTAAAGAAAGCTTTTTCTACTGCTCCCATCTTGGTACACCCAGATCCAGGGTTACCTTTTACGCTGGAAGTGGACGCCTCCGACGTAGGAGTTGGGGCAATACTGTCTCAGAGGAAAAACCCACGGGCCCGTCATCATCCTTGTGCATTTTTTTCAAAAAATTTTTCTTCTGCGGAGAGAAACTATGATGTAGGAAACCGCGAACTCCTCACAATAAAGATGGCCTTAGAAGAATGGCGACACCTTCTCGAGGGTACTGAGACACCAGTCACTATCCTGACTGACCACAAGAATTTACTCTACATTGAAGGCGCGTCGCTTGGGGTCACGACAGGCACGGTGGTCCCTATTTTTCACCAATTTTAACTTTCTTATATCGTATATTCCTGGTTCCAAAAACGTAAAAGCCGATGCACTATCCAGACAATTCCTGATCGAGGACAGAGCAGAGGATCATCAACAGACTATACTTCCTTCCGCATGTATTTTGTCTGCCAACACCTTTGACGCCTTACCACACATTACCAGGGCTCAACGTAACATCCCTGTAGGCCTCAAGGCTCCAGAAGGACGTCTGTTCACTCCCACGAACTTCCATAGGAAAGTGATGGAATGGGGTCATGCTTCCAGGACCGCTGGTCATCCTGACACCAGGAGAACAATCGACTTGTTGGAGCGCACCTTCTGGTGGCCAGGCATGCGCAAAGACATTAACAGAGAAAAAGTACCCGGGCGCTCCCTCTAGACAAAGTAAATGAATAGATAATAAAATAATTTCAAGAACGTAACGACCTTATGTAGTATATAAGGTTCACATCTGCTTCAGAAGTCTCTTCCTATGACTCAAAAACCCCCGTAGGACCTATCCAGGATCCTTATTAGTACAGAAAAGCAAAGAGAAAAAGGGGAAGCACAGGTTTGAGAGGTGATAGGAAAATATACATTCAATGTGTATAAATCAAATATTCTTGAATTGGTAGGAGCAGGGGTGGTGATGTGTAAAATATTATAAACACTTACACTGCCTTGTGTAAATGCTGTCACGTAAGAGTCTTTTTCCTCTCCTCCTTCTTCCTTCTTTTTCTTCCTTCTTTTTTCTTCTTCTTTCTATAGTGGTTTTTCTGCTTTCGTCCGAATAGACGTCTCTTCGGTCTCTCGATGAGGTTCAATTATGGTGTCACCCTCGGAGCAAGAAATAGACACAGATTAAGGGACAGATATTGGTAAAATAAAACAAACCCAATTCAGATGATGGGTGAACGATTTAGTCTTTTAACATTTTATGATTAAATATTTTTTAATTATATAGGTCATGCATACTGACAATGTTTTATGATCTATTTCAGATGAAATCGACCACTTACCTTCTTTCTTGGGACTTTGCGTATGTTTATACACGACACTACTTTCAAGGAGTTTTTATTAGGGGTTGGACAATATGTTTGACTGCATAACGTGTTTAATAGATTTTTTAAGTTTTCAAATATTTAAGGAATTTGTTAAAATTGTTATAATTAAAATTGTTATGAGTGGATCTGATGGATAATTTCAGGGATCTCTAGACTTTAATCTGCCTTAGAAAATAACATTAATCATTACTAATTAATGTTCTTTGAGCTACATATACGGTAATTATGTACTTTATTACATAGGGTTTTAGATTATTTGTTTTAAAGTATCTATATTACGTTATCAGTTTTAAATTAATTGTATTATATTCACTAGCATTGATTACACGTGCTCTTTTATATCCTTCAAATTAATAACCATTATGACCCTTTTAAATTTTAAGATGGGCATTTACACTAAGAAGACAAATCACAGATTTATAAGTATACGAATTGTATCACTATTTTTTATGAGGAAAAACAAGAACCAACAAATATAATGAATTACTGAATTTTATTTTAGGTCGCAACAGTTTAATAAAATGAACCAACAATGTGCAATATTAGATTGCATCAAACGCGCCATTTAACCGATTTGTGTCACTTGGATAATGAATCACAGGCATATTATCAGGCTTTTAGGAACACCAGTGCATGTGTAATGGTAGCGATCGTGGTCTGCCATTTGTACTCTCATTAATGACTTTACTGGCACGGATATGAAGAGAGAGGGGAGGTTGCTTTAGGGAGAAGATAGGATTGGACATTGTGAGGCTATATATGGACAGGAGCCCTAATCAAACCTATCTACGGAGCCTGAGGAAGCCCAAACGAGGGCGAAACGCGTAGCTCAAGACCCTAAAGCTTTTTGGACGTTTGCGGCCACCGTCGGGAACAGGAAGCAGGAACACAGCACAACGCCTGGACGCGGGCAAAGCTAGCTGAGTGCCTGACTACCTGCGAAAGTTCCCTTAGGACTGGCCTTTTCTTTTACTTCTTGGCACGTATGTCGTGTTAGACTGACTGCTTTTTAGACTGTGTTTTGTATGTTTTATTTTTCATTAAAGTTTACGTTGGTACACGCCATTTTTAGAGTCATTTTTGGCTATTTTAGCACACAGAACATTTTCACTTGGCAGCAGTGTTGGACTTTAAAGAAGGAGGCTTAAAGATACCAAACCATGGTGTGAGCTCACACGTGGCCGTGTGAGTATCCTTGTTTTAACTTTGGTATATCCCTTTCCCTTCCCCCCACTAATGGTTTATTATCTGGAGGATTAGAGCTCTGTATATGAACTCTCACACGTGAGGAGGATAAAGATACCCCCTCCAGGATTGCACTCACACTTGCCCGTGTGAGTGTTTTGCAGTATTTTCTGCTTTTATCGTTCACCCATCATCTGAATTGGGTTTGTTTTATTTTACCAATATCTGTCCCTTAATCTGTGTCTATTTCGTGCTCCGAGGGTGACACCATAATTGAACCTCGTCGAGAGACCGAAGAGACGTCTATTCGGACGAACGCAGAAAAACCAATATAGAAAGAAGAAGAAAAAAGAAGGAAGAAAAAGAAGGAAGAAGGAGGAGAGGAAAAAGACTCTTACGTGACAGCATTTACACAAGGCAGTGTAAGTGTTTATAATATTTTACACATCACCAAACCTGCTCCTACCAATTCAAGAATATTTGATTTATTCACATTGAATGTATATTTTCCTATCACCTCTCAAACCTGTGCTCCCCCTTTTTCTCTTTGCTTTTATGCGCAAAGACATTGCAAGATTTGAGGCTTCATGTCCCATATGCGCTCATAATAAGACACCTCGCAATAGGCCGGCAGACCTTCTTCAACCACTACCAATTCCAGATCGTCCATGGACACATCTCTCCATGGATTTTATCGTGGAGATACCCAGTTCTAAAGGGATGAACACCATACTGGTGGTTGTGGATCGCTTTTCTAAACAGGCGCATTTCATCCCACTTAAAGGTTTGCCCAGCGTGCCTAAACTCTCAAAAGTCTTCGTCAAGGAGATTTTCAGACTCCACGGTACTCCACAAGTCATAGTCTCGGATCGAGGCTCGCAATTTATCTCCAGATTCTGGAGAGCCTTCTGCCAACGTCTGGGCATTTCACTTCATTTCTCCTCTGGGTACCATCCACAAACGAATGGACAAACGGAAAGGACCAATCAGTCCTTAGAACAGTTCATTCTCTGTTTTGTCTCGGATTCACAGGACAATTGGTCTGATCTCCTCCCATGGGCAGAATTTTCTCATAATAACCTTAGAAATGAGTTCACTCAACAGTCCCCCTTTTTCACGAATTATAAATTTCATCCTTCGGCCTTTCCTTCCACAGTCTTCAGTTCGGGAGTTCCCGCCGCCGAGGACAGAATCCAGTGCCTCCAGGACTCTTGGGAGAAGATTCAGGGGAACTTGAAACAAGCCATCAGTATGCAGAAGAAACAAGCCGATCGTCACCGTCGGGAGGTTCCATCTTTTACTCCTGGACAAAAGGTCTGGCTTTCAACGAAGCATATTCGTCTCAAGGTCTCTTCACCCAAATTGGCACCCAGATTCATTGGCCCATTCGTCATTACGGAGAGGATCAATCCTGTCACATACTGGCTTAAATTGTCGGCAACCATGAAGATTCCTTCCGTTTTTCACATTTCTCTTTTGAAACCCTTTATCCAGGATCCCCAATCATCCAATCGATACTTGCCTCCTCAGCCTGTTCTTGTGGAGGGTCAACAGGAGTTTGAGGTGCAGACAATCCTCGACTCCAGAGTATCAAGGGGGAAACTGCAATACCTTGTGCATTGGAGGGGTTTTGGTCCAGAGGAACGTGAATGGATCCCTCGGGAACAGGTACACGCTTCCAGATTGGTCAGGGCTTTTCATCACAGATACCCTTTGAAGCCTGCCCTGGGTCGTCCGGAGGTCTCCCCTGAAGGGGGGGTACTGTCAGGATCGCCACCAGGCTCCGCCCCCAGCACACATCACGCGGAAGTACCTCTGACATTCACAGACCGCTATCGGTGCGCACGCAGCTGTGCAATGCTTCATCCACGGAGGCGCGCTCCCGCAGTATCACCACATCTCCCACTCTGCGGCGCACTCCTCGTACGCGCGCACGCCGCACGCTAACGAACACTAGCAGCATCAGCTGTGTTACACCAGTAGTCAATCCTGCACTACCGTATCGGCTCGTGGCTTATGTGTGAGGTCATCATCTGCTAGTTCCTTGATTGGTGCTTTCCCCTTTAAATACCTTCCTGTTTCACTTTCACTTTGCTGGACATAAACACTGTTGTGCTGTGCTTGCTGCTTCTTGGATCTTGTCTGTTCCTGTGCCTTGCCTGACTCGTGTTGTGACCCCTGCTTGTACCTGGACCTGTCTCTTCTCCACCCCTGGACTTCGGCTTGTTATTGGACCCCCGCTCTCTCCAACCCCGGATCACGGCTTCGGATAAACGACGATTCTTCTCTCTCTAACCCGGAACACGGCAAGTACCACGGCTCCCCCGAACTCTCCTGCCCCGACCCAGCTCCACGACTCCGACAACGCATTCTGGACCTGGCTGCGTGGTTGTAGGGCGGCGGTTATATACATCCCCACCTCAGCCCCGCGGTCTAGTCCTGTTTGTGGTGAGCGCAGCGTGACAGTTACAAACTTCCAATCAGTGTCTGCTCTATTAGGAGGGAGAAAGACCACCATTGGCTCTGTATCCAGTAGAATGAAAGGACCTACTCCAACTATAAGGCCTCTAAAAAACAGAATTGGTGAACACATTAATGGGATTAAAAATGCACAAAGTAATCTTGATAAAGGGAAAAAGATTCATAATCTATCCCAGCATTTTTTAACCCATCACTAAGGCAAAAGCAATGGATTACATTTAAGGGGGATTGAAGTAGTGACAAGAGACCCCAGAAGAGGAGATCGAGATCTAAAACTCTTGCAAAGAGAGCAATTTTGGATATTTACTTTGGGGAGCAAATCACCAGGTGGGCTCAATGAGCTAGTAGAACTGACCCCATTTCTTTAAAAAAAAACAATTGCTCCCCGTAAATAAGTGTACACGTATACATATATCTTTTATAAGTTTATATAATGTATTTCGTGTATCTTTTTCCAGCATTTCAATTCATTTTCTCTTTATTTATTTTCCTGCTTCTCTGTAAGATTCATTCATTTTTTATGTATTTATGTTTTAACAGCTATTCTAGTTTGTGAGGTTTGTCTTGTCAAGATTATGTATTTTTGTTGTCATTTTATAGTTTGTCATGAGTTTATGATATTTGTACTTTATGCGGTTGTTATATGTACCATAAAACAATTTGATGAATTTGGACACATGGTGACATTTAAATTACTTATTGTTTTTTTGGTAGCAGACACTGATTGGAAGTTTGTAACACACCTATGGCAACTCCCATTGGCAAAGGAATTGTCCGTCTTGCTATTTAAAAAAAAAAAAAAGGAGTAGCTCCTTTCATTCTACTGGATACAGATCCAATGGTGGTCTTTCTTTCTTAAGGGGGGTGTGACCATGAAGGGGTATCCAGGCTCACTAATAAAGGTTAAGCCCACTGGGTTACCCCTAATCCGTGTGTGGAGGTCCTAGAGTGTCAGCTCTTGGACCTAGATGTTGGAGATGCATTGCTGTGACTGTGTGCAAATTATGCAACATTAAAGATTTTTGTGTGTTTTGAATTTCTCGGGGTGATGGGACCAGGAGATTCCTAGGCTGTAAGTTTCAGGGTGGGTTTGCCGGAGAAAGTCTTCACAGAATGTGTCTATGTATCAGGGTTCCAGAGTTACGGGATACCCCAAAAGTTGGATCCGGGAATCAAGTAAGATTCTCGGATACAGCCAAGAACATTGCACCTGGCAAACTCCGATCCTGAAAACGTTCTTGCAATTCACCGCCAGGATTCCTGCAGCAGCACGATCCAGACAAGGTAAACGGGGCATGAAGGGTTTTAATGCATAAAAGCACATATAGGGGGTCACTATTATAAGGAGGGATGCCTAAGTACATGCCCAGGTACCCTGAACCTAGTATAAGGGTTCAGGGGATGCTCCAGCTATATGATAAAGCTGTGAGTATTTTTTTGCATGTAAAAAGTTTAAAAAAGAAAACCAGACTGTGTGGTGCTCTTAAAACGTAGACTCAGCAACTTCAATTATAATGTATAACATAGTGTTTGTCCTTGGAGTATCCCACATATAAATGGTGACCACCTATAGCATAAACACCTATTTCCACCAGGTATCAATAAACCGGAAGAGTATAAAGGAGACTATATTAGGTAAGGGGGAATATTAGATCATTGTACACCTTGATAAAGAGCGCACGCTCGAAACATGTCGGTGGAGGCCTGAGGGCTCTATTTTTTCTGTCAACCATGCTCTGACCATAATAAACCTCTCAATTTGGGAAACACTCTCTAGCATTTTTTTGTAGCTGTGCTCCAATTCTCCTTCTGGATATCTGTAAAAAGTTTAAAGTCATTTCTATAGTGTGGCAAGGATGAGGCTAGTAAGTGTAGACAGTATTTCCCCTTACTCCATCCCTGAAACCAGAACAGGGACTTACACATTTTTATCACACAAGATACCGGAATCAGTATATTTTATTAAAGAGTTAAGTTTATTAGGTATATGTACTGATAACCTGTGAATGAACTGTGGGATTTCCGAGTCCTGGATTCCAAGAGAACAAAAGGCTACCAAGTTTGGTGCCTATGGGTCTGTGCAGAGTCCGGCCTTGAAAGCCTCAGGGACGCCAAGCTGTTAGAACAGGCGGGGTACTGCAGTTACACTTGAGTACCTCCGTCCAGGGCTAACAAAGGGCTATCCGGCAACCATTTGCGCAAACCCAGACTCTGTGGAGCCTGGACAGTGGGTGAGCTCAATATGCTACGAGGCAGAGGTGCCAGGTTGGCGCATGTCCATTAGCAGACTGAGAAAAGGTGCCCACCCGGCTTTACAATACCGGCAAATCAGTGATTGGCTAGCAGGAGAATTCCCACGCTCTGATAGACTGAGAGGTTTGTGAATGGGACACTGAAACCCATTAGTAACCTTGCAGCCTATCAGGAGCGTAGATTCCAAGCACCAAACCATCAGCGGCAAATTCAAAGATGCCCTGTACTGAATAGACACGAGCCGGCTTCAAAGATTTTGACTCAAGACTTTTCTAAGTCCCGCTTTTTGAGAACGTAGCGGTCGCGGCAGGCATTGCATGCCGAAATCAGTTCCAGGGCTTTTGTGAGTACAACCGGTCATTGGAAAGGGCTCTTACAGAGGTCATTTTTGTGAATTTCATTTAAAAGAAGATTTTATTCATTTACACACTTACTGGGAACGGGGCTAACTGTGTAAACTGTGTTACACTGTTTGTATGTCTTTTCCTGAAATAAATTACAATTTATTTTACCTCCTTGCATTGCTCAATCATATGATCCCGGTATAAAAAGGTGTTGATAAACCTAGTCTCCTGTGACTGACTGGGTACTTCTGGTGATACACACACACACACACACACACACACACACACACACACACACACACACACACACACACACACACACACACACACCACACACCCAGATAGTCACAGACAGCGAACCTTGTTCCAGCAAGGTTTTACACTGCGGGGGATAGGAACGTTTCACTGCTAGTCACGGCCAGAGCGTCCTTCAGGGGAACGGAGCTCCTAGTCGGATCTCTGCCACCCCACTAGCTGTTGCCTCCTCTCTGGCTTACTTCACCTCTCCCTCCACTGGTATTCGCCTTTGCCCCCTCTCCACCGGTCGCCCGACTTGGCTGAACGCTGCAGCACTGAGCTCTCTGCTTGCCAGTAACACTCGTCCCAGCCGTTGGCTCACTCGCGCTCGTCGGCCGCGGGTCTTTGTGGGTCTGGCACCATCTTAGGCTCTCTATGTAGAGGGAGTCGAGGGCCGCGTTGACTTCTTCACGGGTGCCACACGCAAAGGGAAAAAAAGTCATGGCAGCGCGCCAACACGCGTCTGCCCAGAGGTAGGGGGATTTTTTTTTTTTCGATCAGGGGAAATGGTTTTTTTTGGAGCAGGGGAATTGTAAGACTCCAGCAGCCAAAATCCTATCACCTGTTGCGACCGCGGCGATTTGTCTGACCACTGTATATGTGTATATATAATGTGTCAGTTATAAAATAATCTTCTTACTACATGCCATTAGCAGTCCTTTCTCTATAACAGAACGGGCAAACACTGACAACGTATTTATATAGTTGTTGCATTTTTTCTACATTTAGACTGTTTGCCCAAAAGCGTTTATTCCCTTTACAAGTTGGTCCTTGTTGGCAGGTTTGATGACTTTCCTCAGTGATGTTTTATTTCATGCTACACACAGTTCTATGGGATTCAAATCAGTGATCTGCAACATCAGGACAAAAGGTGATGTAAGAGCAAAGATCAATATAGTAGAAATTAAACACAGTTACAATCAGCACTTACTCTGCGGAGTTTTTCACCCAGTTAATTCCACGTGCCAGAATATGGGGCACAGAGGCGGTATGTTTTTGGGTCATTGTCCTGGAAGAAATGATGACCAGATGGAACTGAGCCTGAATATGGTCAGCTACGAAGTCGATAATCTCTTCTTGAAAAAATTATTTATCAAGATTCCTGTACGAAAAAGGGACATAATGTCAGACAGTACATTCTTACCAAATTAATTTAATTATACCATACCAAAACAATAAACTGAGACTTACCGTCAAATATTATTATATGGACCCTGGTCCAAATCTTGAGATACACCCCCACACATCGACCTCGAGTGGGTGCTTGGGAGGAGAATTCAGGGCTAGACGATTTTTTTTTGTAGAAGGCAAAAGTGGCAAATCTTTCTGGGGGCCCCTGACTTCTCATCATCCAAAAATATTACACTGTAAAAAGTTCTCCCACTATCGATCCAAGCTTGCCCTTGCTCTACTCTCTAATTGTTGGGCTCCCTTATCATTGGATACACTCTGTAATGACAAGATAGAATAGTAAAGGGTACTGTAAAATCGCACATGTGCATACTGAACAACCACACTATTGCCTTATACAATACAACAGCATAAAACTTTACTTGACACATCTGTACTTCCAGCCCAATTCGTTTATCATTCTCTTGAGGCAGGCCTCAGACATTGGATAAAAAAGTTCTTTTTTCTAAATAACTGTCCATAAAATTAGTACAAGAAAGGATGGAGAAGGGGGTGAGGGAGAAAGGAGGGAACAGAAACAATAATTATCATTCAATTATATACAGTTATACTGTGTAAACAGTGCAGTACTTACTCTGTTCTGACCAGGCGATCCTCTTTATCATTTAATCTTTCCATGGGCATGACAGCAGACACAGTTATGAGACAACGTCGATTCCCGAGCTACTTAACCAAGCTAGGATATGCATATTTGGTGCCCTTTAATGTACATCTCCCATATTCTCATGCGTGAGATCCTCTGAAATAATTGTTCTGTGTATTGCTACTTTAGAAAGAAATGAAATAGGCACATTACTGTATGCACAGTATTTTTATCATCTACTGTACCGGTAATGTTTACAAACACCCTCTTTTACACCTGTAACCATGAAGTCGGGATACTGTGCATAAAATGTGACCCAAATTGCATGGCTTCCACACGCTGATCTCTATCTGAAAACAACTGCAGTCTGTCCAGATACTGCATTCGGCTTCACTTCTGCATGGATCATCCCCGATTCTACAGATACAACACAGCTTACTGCTGCAGTCCCGGCATGAGAATAGAAAGCAGCAGCTGACTGCGTGCCAAAGGCAAAGGTTCCCAGAAGCTAAAGGTGCCTAAAGAAAAGGCACCAAAAGCTCCCAAGGCAACAATCTTGGACCAGCTATGAGGAAGCAACTGGAAAAGTCATCACTAAGGTTGTAGGGGTTCCAGGTGAACCTCGTTCTACCCAAGGAACGAAGATCCCCAGCCCCAACAATGCCCAGCCAAATGGCCTTCTGACAACGAAGCCAAACAAGACATCCACTTCCACACTGATGCCACACCAGATGTCCCCCATACAACAGAAGACAAACAAGACATCCCATGCCACACCAATGCACACCAGATGCCCAGCCTCTTAGAAAGGAACAGGATTACACCCTGACACCTTTTGTCAGTGCGTGCTCCGTAGGTATCAATACTGGAAGCTTTAAGTGTCTACGAAAGACCTTGCCACACAACAATACAGAGAAAGAATGGAGGCTAAGCTGGATCAACTTTGGAGAGAATGGAAAGGATGAGAGGGGGCATGGCTTCGCATGTGATGTCCGCACACGGAGTAGGAGGCGACCAGGAGGAACAGCATCCACCACCTGCATCCTCCTCCATCACCCGGAATTGGCCTGCATGCCATCAAGACAACGCACACCACTGGTGGAAACATCCTGCCAGACACTCTACATTCACCCACTCACAGAAGCACACCTCTTCCACCACCACCCCCGGCACTCAGAGGTGTACAGGTGCAAATCAAAGCTCCCCAGACCATCTATTCCCACCCAGAGAAATAAGCACACCTGCTGCACCACCACTCTCGCAGCTGGCCCAGGGAGTACAGCTTCAAATGCAACTCGATCCAGGCACAATCCCAGACATGACGCTAACTGACCTCCCCAGAGCATACGGGAGAAATACTTTTCCGAAGCTGGAAAAAGTTACCATACTAGCCCTCTCATTATGAAACCACCATGTCAGTTATGACTGTACCTTGAATGGTTTAAGGTGGTTAATTACGATGGCAATAGCAAGATAGTGCTTTCCTTTGAATTTGCGCAAACTATAATGACGAAATCCAACCATTTCCTTATGACCCTGGTTCTTTCCCGAGCCGTGAAAGACAACATAAATGCCTTTTAAAAGGCATAAAAAGGTGTCATCCCTGGAACACCCCACGGTCAGGGGGACGAACCTTGTTTTAATTTCAAAGTAAAAAATAATAAAGCACGGGAATGTTTTCCATATAATAAATATTTTATATTTTCTCAAAGTGCACAGTTTTTCATTTTTTTAAGATGTTTTATATGCTTTACCAGTAAATTACATACACTTCAGTAGTACTGTACATGAAGTACTACTGTCACTTCACACCGAGCACTCCACACTCAGCCTAGCCGTTGCCATCATGCAACTACAGTACCCACAGTGCAGCTACTGTAGTGTCACTCACACTCAGCCTAGCCGTTGTCAGCATGCAACATACAGTACACATACAGTGCAGCTACCATCACTCAGACTCAGCCTAGCCGTTGTGTACATACAGTTTTTCCTAAAGCAAGAGGGGAGGGGTGACACAATAACTCGTAATCACGACTTGAGTTTTCTGGCTGGTTGCATATACAGCAGGGCCCCCGCTCATACAGCAGGTTCTGTTCCAGGCCGCCGCCGTAAAGCGGAAATCGCCAATAAGCGGGGCCCTACTGTACTGTATTGTACTTTGAAAACAGAGATGCAGAGCTGTAAACCGACTGTTTCACTGACAAATGGCATCTGACAAGGAGTTGCGCACAGACTAAAACTGTTGCTTAGTGATAGCTGGATACTCAGCTGCTGAGTGCGTCGTGCTGAAAATCGCCAGGAAAATGGAACAAGCGCTGAACGAATATGGGTATACATTGGGAAACACTGTATGAATGGAACTCCGTAAAGCAGAGCGCTGAAAAGCGGGGCCGTACTGTACCGCCAAATTAGAATTTCTGCCCGCCTTCAGGTTCAACAGAGACAGATAAAACCAGTAAGCTCCTTTTATACCCCCAAAGTAGCCACAATATATATATATATAATAAAACAACCAAAAATTAAGTAGCGCAAAGAGGAGTGAAATAACCCTAATAAATGATAAATTATATAACATATTTAAATATTAAATAAATTAAAATTACCACAATTTAACCTAATAATATCTACAACCATAACGTGATAGTGAAAAAAAAAAGGAAAAATCCAAAAATGAATGTTCCACTCAACCAAAAAATCCAGAGGAAATATAGTCCCAATAGAAGATCCAGGGAGCGTCTTTGCATCTTTAAGGGGAGTGGTATCAGCCACCACTTTTGGAATCTATGAACAAAAAACAAACAAAAGCGCAAGCTCCATAGCACTTAATTGAGTAAAAAAAAATAAGGTACCTTATTTAAAAAATCAGCAACCCATAAGAGTGCACTTTTCAGGATTTTAACAACCATTCGTGGGAGAGAAATCTCTATTGTGGTCATCTGCGGTGGTAGGGTGAGTCCCAGGTTTGCAGAGTGGATGTGTCTATGTATCGGGGTTCCAGAGTTACGGGATACCCCACAAAAGTTGGATCCGGGAATCAAGTAAGATTCTCGGATACAGCCAAGCACATTGCACCGGGCAAACTCCGACCCTGAAAACGTTCTTGCAATTCAACCGCCAGGATTCCTGCAGCAGCACGATCCAGACAAGGTACGGCATGAAGGGGTTAATTGCATAAATGCACCATATAGGGGTCCCTAGTATAAGGATGGATGCCTATGTACATGCCTAGTACCCTGAAACCTAGTATAGGGGTTCCAGGGGATGCTCCAGCTATATATGAAAGCTGTGAGTATTTGTTTGCATGTAAAAAGTTTAAAGTCATTTCTAGAGTGTGGCAAGGATGAGCTACTAGAGTGTAGACAGTATTTCCCCTTCACAACCATACCTGAACCAACCAGGACTTACAAACTTTTTAATCTGCACAAGATACCGTGGATCAGTATATTTTATTAAAGAGTTAATGTTTATAGGTATATGTACTGTAACCTTGAATGAACTGTGGGATTTCCGAGTCCTGGATTCCAAGAGACCAGGTGGCTACCAAGTTTGTGTGCCTATGGGTCTGTGCAGAGTCGACTTGAAAGCCTCAGGGATGCCAAGCTGATAGAACAGGCGGGGTACGTGCAGTTACACTTGAGTACCTCCGTCCTGGGCTAACAAAGGGCTATCCGGCAAAACATTTGCGCAAACCCGGCCTCTGTGGAGCCTGACAGTGAGTGAGCTCAATATGCTATGAGGCAGAAGGTGGTCCAGGTTGGGCGCATGTCCATTAGCAGACTGAGCAAAGGTGCCCATCCGGCTTTACAATACCGGCAAATCGTGTGATTGGCTGGCAGAGAAATTCCACGCTCTGATATCACTGGCCGACACACTTCATTCGAGCTCGGGCTAGTCCCGAATTTCGGTATATCCCGGGTGTATTGAGTTTGTGACTTTTTGTTCTTCTTCGCCCTGATGCATTGAGGTGTTTTTCCAGGCAGGGATTGAACATTTTATTCCCGCTGGCTGCAATACATGCACAGTAATATATATATATATACTTGCATTACAATTCATGAATTTTATGCCATCTGGTAGACACGCGAAGCATTGGCAGCCTATTAAATCCTAATCATTATCATTTACACAGATCAGCAACGCCCGTCAGCCAGGCATGAACCCGGCTGGGAAGGCAAATGACACGGGCTTATTCAGAGGTGAGGAGCGGCGCATTACCAGGTATCTGCCAGGTACAATACTGGGTATTTGCTCGATAAAGTGTGTCGTGTGCAGTCGACTGTAGGTTTGTGAATGGACACCTGAAACCCATAAGAACCTGCGCAATCAGGAGCGTAGATTCCAGGTACCAAACCATCAGCGCAAATTAAAGATGCCCTGATGACTAGACACGAGCCGCATCAAAGATTTGACTCAAGACTTTTCTAAGTTCCCTCTTTTGAGAACGTAGCGGTCCGGCAGGCATTGCATCCGAAATCAGTTCCAGGGCTTTTGGTGGGTAACACCGGTCATTGGGAAAGGGCTCTTACAGAGTTAATTTTTGAATTTCATTAAAAGAAGATTTTTATTCGTTAACACACACTACTGAATGGGGCTAACTGTGTAAACTGTGTTACATTGTTTGTATGTCTTTCTGAAATAAATTACAATTTATTTTATCTCGGTGCATTGCTCATTTCATATCCCGGTATAAAAAGGTGTTGATAGAGGCGCAGTATGACGGCGTCGGCGGTGAAGAGATGGACCGCTGAATTCAGAGCTCCACTTCCACCGGCGCTAATCAATAGAATTAATCACGCAGTCTGCAGCTCAACCACCACGTTACTTTCAAACACAGATTCTCCCCTGAACACTCAGACGATGGGACAGGGCCGTGCTCCCTGCAATAAAAGCACAGCTGTGTCCACTTATCTTCCGAAAGATGAAGGACGACCCCCAGAGATAAACCCACAGTCCAAGTCGCCGTAACCAGAGGAGTCGACACTGACCCCTCACTGATGAGGGCAGGGGATGAGGAGATAGTCCGACGGAAGGATCTCAACGATCTTATGCTCTCAGATCTCTCAGTTTGTTGCAGTTCTTTCCGTTCCGAATAGGGCAATAGGATAGGATTTAGACTCATTGGGGGAAACGCACTGCCTCTCCATTTAAAATAAGGCTGAAGATACACATCGGCAGCTGCCCCCTCATCAAAATGAAGTAAACAACGTAAGGGAGAAGGTCAGAGCTGTAGCAAGAAAGGCTGAAGGACCACTTGAAACCCGCGATTAGGGAGTAAGACAACCTTCGCGTGAGGGGGGGTCCCAGAGGAGGTCACGGCCAAAAGAGAAGAATTCGATAATAAATGGCCTGCGAGACTTATTCCCTGAAAAACTGACAGCGAAGAGCGTGGCCAATAGAAACAGATGCCTATAGGCTCTCAGGGGCAGGGGAGGACCGCAGAAAGGAAAGGAGACCCCCCCCAGGACATTTGGTTATCCGCCTTCATCATTACCCGATTTAAAGAAGAAAATATGCTAGGATATGCCAAGAGACTTCTAAAACGGCTGGAATATGATATATCAACCTTCAGGAATATAACAGGCAGACTGGCCCTGCCCACCCTTGGCGAGACTTCCTTTCGCCCACATTACAAAAAACACTGCGGCAATCACCGCATCCGTTATAGGTGGCTATTTCCCTTGGTGTGTCCATAATGGTGATCCGGAATGGACGTGGGCCCCACCAAGCTGAGTCCCGGAGGAAGGGAGTGCAGGGTTCCTGACCTAACGTGGGGGCACAAGGAGAAAGCCCTAAGTCAACAACACAAAGGCTCCACGACCACGTCCCCGTCCCCGTGCCCATCCTCTGCCATTTGGATACCGTTGCGGGGGCGATGACAGAAAATTCCCCAGTGGACTCAGGTATTAGCAGGGATTCTGCAATGAAACATCCTGCCTTCTCGAAAACAATATCCATAAGCTGAAGTCCATAACATGTCCACACTTCTCGCTCATCCCTCAGGCCAAAACGCTTACGACCTATTGCGGCTGTTGACAGCGAAAAGATTCCCTGAGTGCCGTCTGCAGGCTTTGGCGGAGCGGCCATCTTCTTCACTTCCTATCCCCTGAGTGTGGGCGGGAACTTGCCGGAGTTCGCGCTCTGCGGCAAGAGCTACATTAACACAAAACGAAAAAATGATCGTCACACACACGTCGCGAGGAACACTGTTGACAAACTACAGATTCAGGAAAGCAGTCATACGCCAGCAATCAGGACCCCCTATAGACGTCTGGGCGGTGCCCTGCCCTGGACAGTAAAGATAACCGAACAGTGAGTCCACCTATGACTGCCAGTTGATCTCGCATAGACAAGGGTAAAGGGAGTGAGGCCCCCCCTTTTATAGAAGAGTGTCCCCAGTACGTACATTTCCATATAGGACCACCAATACTTAAAGTTCTAGTAAAGTTGTTTTGATCTTGGGGACATGACGGGAGGGGGGCGGAGGTTAGTTCTGGGAAGGGGGGGGAGAGAAAGTAGAAGGGGAGGGTGTGGAAAGAAGACGTAAGTGGATGGGGGAGAAAGGGGAAAAGCGTCTTTTTTCTTGTCTCACTTGTCATTCCGGCGCCTTCGGCGCAGGGCCTCCGTGTCGTTGGGCTCTTTCCTCCTGTTCTTTGTGCGATTTCCTCCCAGAAAATCAAGACCTTTGATCAATTAAATTAGAATACAAGACAATATCCTCACACTTCGTTTTCCGATTCCTTTAAATACCTCCAGGGCCAGAAGCATTTAACAAACAATACGCGCCCCATTAAACCCCCCTTTGACAAATTCGAAAAGCTCTGTCGGCGAACTCGTGACACAAAAGGACTTATATCGACAATATACGGGCGAGGTATGCGGTTATCCTGCCTGACCCTGAAAACAAATCCCCGACAGTAATAGGCTAGAGTGCGGAAATCAGACCTAGGGGAAACCTAGAGGAGGAGGAATGGACAGCACTACATGCTATCTTGGGCGCCTCGCCGCCAAAAGCTCCATATGTAACCATCACCCTAAAGGAGAAACTGCATATAAGAGTGCCTCATGAGTGTACCGTCTGATTCACCCACTGAATTTATCTAAATACATACAGGGATCCTCCCTTAGGCCTATGCCCCATAGCAGTGTGGCGATCACGCAGATTTTGTGTAGCTCATCTTCGTGGTCTTTGCCCAAAAATAGTAGTCCCGATTTGGGACGAAATCAGGAATTATGGATCCAGAGGGTTGTTGACCACGACAATTCCCCCTGACTCGGCGGCGTGCTGTCTTTCTGTGCTAACACGACCGCTGGTGCCGGGCCTATCAAACAACAAATTCCAAGCGTAATAGCACATTTTGCACGTTCGCAACGAGTGGCGAGATCGCGCACTGTGTGAACACGCCCGCTGAATATAACCAAACATCCAAAGACATTCGACATCGCATTTGTGTCATTCCTCTGCAGAAATGGATAAGTTTAACCTGTTTAGTTTTAACGACAGCTGGAGCCGATCAATTTTCTAAAAGTTCCGGACGGACTTGGACTGGCCCAGACAGATATCCCGTGGATTGGGGGGGGGGGGATAAGGTGACCAACACAATTGGCATTAAATATTACCAGATGCGTTCTCCTCTGGGGGAGTCAACCATAGACCAAACGAACATGCCACTAACGAAGAGGGACTAGACTCCCAACTATGACCTCAAGATATCAACCCGAGGACTAGATCCCTTCCCTTCCCCCCTTGTCCCCCCACAACTTCCCCCCCCCTTCCACAGATCTGTTCACAAACCTCATCTCTCACGGAGTCTTTGAAAAACATCCCCCGACCCCCCCCCCCCCCCCACCCGGGGAGTGTGCTCGTTTTTTTGGGGGGGGGTTTTTTATACGTCTTTTATTTTAGTAGTATCTGTAAATATGTATATACATATTTCCATTGTAATTTAATCCTGGTTATTATTTTTATTATTGCTCTTACTATATGATTTATTCATACATCATGTGGCCGAGTAGGGACCGAAAAACCACATGATTACACCATCTACACCAATAAGCCTGAATGATCTACATTGTTTTATGTACATCCAATGTACACAAGTTGCCATTTTAAACCCATATTCTGTACTGTACATTTTGTATGCCTTTTCCAATAAAACTCAAGTTATAAAAAAAAAAAGGTGTTGATAAACCTAGTCTCCTGTGACAGTGACTGACTGACTGGGTGGGTACTTCTGGTGACACACACACACACGACCCCCAGATAGTCACAGACAGCGGAACCTTGTTCCAGCAAGGTTTTACACTGCGGGGGGATAGGGAACCAGTTCACTGCTAGTCAGCGGCCAAGAGCGTCCTTCAGCGTGGGAACAGGAGCTCCTAGTCGGATCTCTGCCACCCCACTAGCTGTTGCCTCCTCTCTGGCTTACTTCACCTCTGCCTCCACTGGTATTCGGCCTTTGCCCCCTCTCCACCGGTCGCCCGACTTGGCTGAACGCTGCAGCACTGAGCTCTGCAGTGCCAGTAACACTCGTCCCAGCCGTTGGCTCACTCACGCTCGTCGGGCCGCGGGTTAGCGGGTCTTTGTGGGTCTGGCAGCCATCTTAGGCTCTCTATGTAGAGGGAGTCGAGGGCCGCGTTGACGTCTCACGGGTGCCGACACGCAAAGGGAAAAAAAGTCATGGCAGCGCGCCAACACATGTCTGCCCAATGAGGTAGGGGGAATTTTTTTTTTGGAGCAGGGGAATTGTAAGACTCCAGCAGCCAAAATCCTATCACCTGTTGCGACCGGGCGATTTGTCGACCACTGTATATGTGTATATATAATGTGTCAGTTATAAAATAATCTTCTTACTACATGCCAGTAGCAAGTCCATTTCTCTATAACAGAACGGGCAAAACACTGACAACGTATTTATATAGTTGTTGCATTTTTCTACATTTAGACTGTTTGCCCAGAAAGCGTTTATTCCCTTTACAAGTTGGTCCTTGTTGGCAGGTTTGATGACTTTCCTCAGGTGATGTTTTATTTCATGCTACACCAGTTCTATGGGATTCAAATCAGTGATCTGCAACATCAGGGACAAAAAAGGTGATGTAAGAGCAAAGATCAATACAGTAGAAATTAACAACAGTTACAATGCAGCACTTACTCTGCGGAGTTTTCACCCAGTTAATTCCATGTGCCAGAATATGGGGCACAGAGGCGGTATGTTTTGGGTCATTGTCCTGGAAGAAATGATGACCAGATGGGAACTGAGCCTGAATATGGTCAGCTACGAAGTCGATAATCTCTTCTTGAAAAAATTATTTATCCAAGATTCCTGTACAGAAAAAGGGACATAATGTCAGACAGTACATTCTTACCAAATTTAATTTAATTACCATACCAAAACAGATAAACTGAGACTTACCGTCAAATATTATTATGGACCCTGGTCCAAATCTTGAGATAGCACCCCACACATCGACCTCGAGTGGGTGCTTGGGACGAGAATTCAGGGCTAGACGATTTTTTTTGTAGAAGGCAAAAGTGGCAAATCTTTCTGGGGCCACTGACGTCTCATCCAAAAATATTACACTGTAAAAAGTTTCCCCACTATCGATCCAAGCTTGCTCTTGCTCTACTCTCTAAATCTTGTTGGGCTCCCTTATCATTGGATACACTCTGTAATTACAAGATAGAATAGTAAAGGTACTGTAAAATCGCACATGTGCATACTGAACAACCACACTATTGCCTTATACCATATAACAGCATAAAACTTTACTTGACACATCTGTACTTTCAGCCCAATTCGTTTATCATTCTCTTGAGGCAGGCCTCAGACATTGTCAGGTTATGATCCTGCTGCAGAACTTCTTTAACTGCTGCAGCACAACGTTCATTATTTACATTGCTGATCTCATCCACAAGCCTCTTTGCCTCCCTACAATTGTACCAAAATGTGAACGATTACAAGTGTGCATATGTATTTGTCACACGACTGCATTAAAATATGAAAATGGATAAAAAAGTTCTTTTTTCTAAATAACTGTCCATAAAATTAGTACAAGAAAGGATGGAGAAGGGGGTGAGGGAGAAAGGAGGGAACAGAAACAATAATTATCATTCAATTATATACAGTTATACTGTGTAAACAGTGCAGTACTTACTCTGTTCTGACCAGGCGAATACTCTTTATACATTTAATCTTTCCATGGGCATGACAGCAGACACAGTTATGAGACACGTCGATTCCCGAGCTACTTAACCAAGCTAGGATATGCATTATTTGGTGCCCTTTAATGTACATCTCCCATATTCTCATGCTGAGATCCTCTGAAATAACTGTTCTGGGCATTGCTACTTTAGAAAAGAAATGAAATGAAGCACAGTTACTGTATGCACAGTATTTATCATCTACTGTACCGGTAATGTTTGCACCATCTTTTTACACCTGTACCATCAAGTCGGGATACTGTGCATAAAATGTGACCCAAATTGCATGGCCTCCACACGCTGATCTCTATCTGAAACAACTGCAGTCTGTCCAGATACTGCATTTGGCTTCATCTTCTGCCATGGATCATCCCCGATTCTACAGACACAACAAGCAGCTTACTGCTGCAGTCCCAGGCATGAGAAATAGAAAAGCAGCAGCTGACTGCGTGCCAAAGGCAAAGGTTCCCAGAAAGCTAAAGGTGCCTAAAGAAAAGGCACCAAAAGCTCCCAAGGCAAACAATCTTGGACCGGGCTATGAGGAAGCAAACTGGAAAAGTCATCACTAAGGTTGTAGGGGTTCCAGGCGAACCTCGTTCTACACAAGATGAACAAGAAGTCCCCAGCCCCAACAATGCACAGCCAAATGGCCTTCTGACAACAGAAGCCAAACAAGACATCCACTTCCACACTGATGCACAGCCAGATGTCCCCCATACAACAGAAGACAAACAAGACGTCCCATGCCACACCAATGCACAACCAGATGCCCAGCCTCTTAGAAAGAGAACAGGATTACACCCTGACACCTTTTGTCAGTGCGTGCTCCGTAGGTATCATACTGGAAGCTTTAAGTGTCTACGAAAGACCTTGCCACACAACAATACAGAGAAAGAATGGAGGCTAAGCTGGATCAACTTTTGGAGAGAATGGAAAGGATGGAGAGGGGGCATGGGCGGTCGCATGGATGTCCGACACAGGAGTAGGAGGGCGACCAGGAGGAACGGCATCCACCACCTGCATCCTCTACATCACCGGAATTGGCCTGCATGCCATCAAGACAACGCACACCACTGGTGGAAAGCATCCTGCCAGACACTCTACATTCACCCACTCACAGAAGCACACCTCTTCCACCACCACCCCCGGCACTCAGAGGTGTACAGGTGCAAATGAAAAGCTCCCCAGACCATCTATTCCCACCCAGAGAAATAAGCACACCTGCTGCACCACCACACGCAGCACGAAGGAGAGTACAGCTTCAAATGCAACTCGATCCAGGCACAATCCCAGACATGACGCTAACTGACCTCCCACAGAGCATACGGGAGAAATACTTTTCCAGAAGCTGGAAAAAAGTTACCATACTAGCCCTTCTCATTATGAAACACCATGTCAGTTATGAGCTGTACCTTGAATGGTTTAAGGTGGTTAATTATGATGGCAATAGGGGTAAGATAGTGCTTCCTTTGAATTTGCGCAAAACTATAATTGACGAAATCCAACCTAATTTCCTTATGACCCTGGTTCTTTCCCGAGCCGTGAAAGACAACATAAATGCCTTTTAAAAGGCATAAAAAGGTGTCATCCCTGGAACACCCACGGTCAGGGGGACGAACACTTGTTTAATTTCAAAGTAAAAAAATAATAAAGCACGGGAATGTTTTCCATATAATAAATATTTATATTTTCTAAAGTGCACAGTTTTCATTTTTTTAAGATGTTTTTATGCTTTACCAGTAAATTACATACACTTACAGTAGTACTGTACATGAAGTACTACTGTCACTCACACCGAGCACTCACACTCAGCCTAGCCGTTGCCATCATGCAACATACAGTACCCATACAGTGCAGCTACTGTAGTGTCACTCACACTCAGCCTAGCCGTTGTCAGCATGCAACATACAGTACACATACAGTGCAGCTACCGTCACTCAGATTCAGCCTAGCTGTTGTGTACACACAGTTTTTCCTAAAGCAAGAGTGGAGGGGTGACACAATAACTCGTAATCACGACTTGAGTTTCTGGCTGGTTGCATATACAGCAGGGCCCCGCTCATACAGCAGGTTCTGTTCCAGGCCGCCGCCGTAAAGCGGAAATCGCCATAAAGCGGGGCCCGACTGTACTGTATTGTACCTTTGAAAACAGAGATGCAGAGCTGTAAACCGACTGTTTCACTGACAAATGGCATCTGACAAGGAGTTGCGCAAGCGCTAAAACTGTTGCTTAGTGATAGCCGGATACTCAGCTGCTGAGCGCGTCATGCTGAAAATCGCCGGGAAAATGGAACAAGCGCCGAACGAATATGGGTATACATTGGGAAACACTGTATGAATGGAACTCCGTAAAGCAGAGCGCTGAAAAGCGGGGCCGTACTGTACCGCCAAATTAGAATTTCTGCCCGCCTTCAGGTTCAACAGAGACAGATAAAACCAGTAAGCTCCTTTTATACCCCCAAAGTAGCCACAATATATATATATATATATAACAACACAAAAATTAAGTAGCGCTAAAGAGGATGTGAAATAACCCTAATAAATGATAAATTATAATAACATATTTAAAATATTAAAATAAATTAAAATTACCACAATTTAACCTAATAATATCTACAAACCATAACGTGATAGTGAAAAAAAAAAGGAAAAATCCAAAATGAATGTTCCACTCAACCAAAAAATCCAGAGAGAAATATAGTCCCAATAGAAGATCCAGGGAGCGTCTTTGCAGCTTTAAGGGGAGTGGTATAGCCAACCACTTTTGGAATCTATGAACAAAAAACAAACAAAAGCGCAAGCTCCATAGCACGTAATTGAGTAAAAAATAAGGTACATTTATTTAAAAAATCAGCAACCCATAAGAATGTGCACTTTCAGGATTTTAAACAGAACCATTCGTGGGAGAGAAATCTCTATTGTGGTCATCTGCGGTGGTAGGGTGAGTCCCAGGTTTGCAGAGTGGATGTGTCTATGTATCGGGGTTCCAGAGTTACGGGATACCCCAAAAGTTGGATCCGGGAATCAAGTAAGATTCTCGGATACAGCCAAGCACATTGCACCGGGCAAACTCCGACCCTGAAAACGTTCTTGCAATTCACCGCCAGGATTCCTGCAGCAGCACGATCCAGACAAGGTAAACGGGGCATGAAGGGGTTAATGCATAAATGCACCATATAGGGGGTCCCTAGTATAAGGATGGATGCCTATGTACATGCCTAGGTACCCTGAACCTAGTATAGGGGTTCAGGGGATGCTCCAGCTATATGATAAAGCTGTGAGTATTTGTTTGCATGTAAAAAGTTTAAAGTCATTTCTAGAGTGTGGCAAGGATGAGGCTACTAAGTGTAGACAGTATTTCCCCTTACACCATCCCTGACACCAAAACAGGGACTTACACATTTTTATCGCACAAGATACCGGGATCAGTATATTTTATTAAAGAGTTAAGTTTATTAGGTATATGTACTGATAACCTGTGAATGAACTGTGGGATTTCCGAGTCCTGGATTCCAAGAGACCAGGTGGCTACCAAGTTTGGTGCCTATGGGTCTGTGCAGAGTCCGGACTTGAAAGCCTCAGGGATGCCAAGCTGATAGAACAGGCGGGGTACTGCAGTTACACTTGAGTACCTCCGTCCTGGGCTAACAAAGGGCTATCCGGCAAACATTTGCGCAAAACCCGGCCTCTGTGGAGCCTGGACAGTGAGTGAGCTCAATATGCTATGAGGCAGAGGTGCCAGGTTGGCGCATGTCCATTAGCAGACTGAGCAAAGGTGCCCATCCGGCTTTACAATACCGGCAAATCGGTGATTGGCTGGCAGGAGAATTCCCACGCTCTGATACACTGGCGACACACTTTATTCGAGCTCGGCTAGTCCCACGAATTCGGGTATACCCGGGTGTATTGAGGTTTGTGACTGTTTTCTGCCCGAGTGCATTGAGGTATTTTCCAGGCAGGGATTGAAGCATTTTATTCCCGCTGGCTGCAATACTGCACAGTATATATATATATATACTGCATTACAATTCATGAATTTATGCCATCTGGTAGACACGCGAAGCATTGCAGCCTATTAACTCCTAATCATTATCATTTAACAGATCACCGCCCGTCAGCCAGGCATGAACCCAGGCTGGGAAGGCAAATGCAACGGGGCTTGTCAGAGGTGAGGAGCGGCGCATTCCAGGTATCTGCCAGGTACATACTGGGTATTTGCTCGAATAAAGTGTGTCGGTGCAGTAGACTGAGAGGTTTGTGAATGGGACACTGAAACCCATAAGAAACCTTGCAGCCAATCAGGAGCGTAGATTCCAGGTACCAAACCATCAGCGGCAAATTCAAAGATGCCCTGTACTGAATAGACACGAGCCGGCATCAAAGATTTTGACTCAAGACTTTTCTAAGTTCCTCTTTTTGAGAACGTAGCGGTCGCGGCAGGCATTGCATGCCGAAATCAGTTCCAGGGCTTTTGTGGGTACAACCGGTCATTGGAAAGGGCTCTTACAGAGGTAATTTTTGTGAATTTCATTTAAAAGAAGATTTTATTCGTTAACACACTTACTGGGAATGGGGCTAACTGTGTAAACTGTGTTACATTGTTTGTATGTCTTTTCCTGAAATAAATTACAATTTATTTTATCTCGGTGCATTGCTCAATCATATGATCCCGGTATAAAAAGGTGTTGATAGAGGCGCATGCGCGGCGGCGGGAAGAATGGACGCTTGAATTCAGAGCTCCACTTCCACCGGCGCTAATAAATAATTAATCCGCAGCTGCAGCTCAACCCCGCTACTTTCAAACACAGCATTCTCCCCCTGAACACTCAGAGATGGCGTCAGGCCGTGCATCCCGCAATAAAAGCCAGCCTGTGTCCACTTACTTCCGAAAGAAGACAGACCCCCCACCAGATAAACCCACGAGCCCAAGGCGGCCTACCAGCATGGAGTCAGACACGGACCCCTTCACTGATGAGGCAGGGGATGAGGAGATAGTCCGACGGAAGGATCTCAAAGCTTTCTGCTCTCAGATGCAGCAGTTCTTCCGTTCCGAACTATGGGCAATGAGGAAGGATTTAGACTCATTGGGGGAACGCACTGCCTCCATTGAAAATAAGTCTGAAGATACATCAGCTGCCCTAACCCTCATTCAAAATGAAGTAACTAACCTAAGGGAGAAGGTCAGAGCCTTAGAAGAGAAGGCTGAAGACACTGAAAACCGCGATAGACGGAGTAACATTCGCGTGAGGGGGGTCCCAGAGGAGGTCACGGACCCAGAAGAATTCGTAATAAAATGGCTGGAGCACTTATTCCCTGAAAAATCTGACAGAGAGCTGGCAATAGACAGATGCCATAGGGCTCTCAGGGGGAGACCGCAGAAAGGAGACCCCCCCCAGGGACATTGTGATCCGCCTTCATCATTACCGATTAAAAGAAGAAATATGCAGGATAGCCAGAGACTCTAAAACGCTGGAATATGATAATATCACCTTCCAGATATATCAGGACCTGGCCCCTGCCACCCTTTTGCGGAGACGGTCCTTCGCCCACATTACAAAAACACTGCGGGATCACAGCATCCGATATAGGTGGCTATTCCCCTGTGCCATCATGGTGATCCGGAATGGCGTGGCCCACACACTGAGGTCACCGGAGGAAGGTGCAGGGTTCCTGACTAAAGTGGGGGCCAAGGAGAAGCCCTCAAGTCCCCCACAAAAGGCTCCACGCCCCACGCCCGTCCCCGTGCCCATCGTGCCCATTGGTGACCGTGCGGGAGCTGCAGAAACTTCCCCAGTGACGTCAGGTTCTAGCAGGGATTCTGCATGAAACATCCTGCCTTCTACGAAAAATATCCACTAAGCTGAAGTCCATAGACATTTCCACACTTCTCTGCTCTCCCTCAGGCCAAAGACTTACCTATTGCGGCTGTGACAGCGAAGATTCCCGGAGCTGGTCCGTCTGCAGCTTTGGCGGAGCGGCCATCTTCTTCAGCTCCTTCCCCCCTGAGTGTGGCGGGAACTCTGCCGGAGTTCGCGCCTCTGCGGAGAGGCAATACCCGATGACGTCACACCATCGCGAGAACACGATGAAACACAGATCAGGAAGCAGTCAGCAGCCAGCAATCAGGCCCCCTCCATAGCCGTCCTGGGCGGTGCCTGCCCTGGACGAAAGATAACCGCACAGGAGTTCCCCTATGCTGCAGTTGATCTCGCATAGACAAGGGAGAGGAGGAGTCCCCCCCTTTTTATAGAAGAGTCCCACGTACAGTACATTCCATAATATGCCACCAATGACTTAAAGATTCTATTAAAGTCTGTTTGGATCTTGGGACATGACGGGAGGAGGGGGGGGGGGGGTGGGTTTCTGGATGTATTTTTGCTTTCACTAATACACTTTGATTTTCAACATTGAGTGCTGTCTCTTGTTTACCAATCCTTGGAACGGTAACGTATAACTACATTCTCTATATGGGACGTGCACCTGTGGCTTACCAGCACCTATTGGAGTGCCAACTGCCTTATCTGACTATATATATATGTAGCCCTTTTTGTGAACCGGCCGACCCACCCAATATCACATTGGCCCCTCGTAGTCTAACCGGTCCCTTTCCCTGCAACACACCTGCTCTAAAGGACTACTGGTACTGCATAACCTGTGTGGCTCCAGGAGATCTGAGCCTCCGCTAGCTGGGAGCCTGGGGAAACCCTTACCATTACCTGGTGCAGCGCCTCCACTTACCCAGGATCCCCCGTTAGGAAAGATAGCCCTGAATAAGAAATACCATAACACACGTAGATATAAAACAATAGCTAACACTTTACTTAATAACACATAACACAGTACATAACATCATAACATAACCGGATGCTCTATCCGCATCACCTCAGCCCAATGTCTGGTATTCCCTACCCAGTGTCCTGTGATCACCCCACACCCAATGTCCCGCAATCCTGCGAAAGGTCGTGGGTGACTGCGCAGTCACTATATTAAGCTAGGGCCCAGTTGGTGCACTTTATAATATTGAAGATACCTTCCGAGCACTCCGATGCTCGGGACCGCAACTCTCTTCTAAAAGGATCAGACGTCCGTCTGATCCTTTCCAGGTACTCTGCCGGTGGACCCCAACGAGGGTCCCACCGCTTCACGGGAAATGCAACCGGATCACGGCAACACCAACCGCATGGGAACAGCAACCGCCTTCCTATCACTGACTACTGCTAGAGTGACAGCAACCCTAACCTAGGGCCTGTCCCTGAAGAACCGCAACCTGGGATGGCTTGGGGGAAAACTCCTAGGGCCTGTGGACATAACCTGCCCCCCTTCCCCCAGCTACCCAGTCCTAACTGTAACTGCTACTAGCTATTAACTAGCTACTCCCAAAGCACCTGCAGCTGACACACCGCTCACGCTGTCAGCCTGCAGGGATCCACACTTCACACACACTGCACGCACTGCGCCCAGCACATACAGCGACACTACTCACAGGCAGCTGCAATCACACACAGCCCCTGGATCCCGCAGCAACCACACTGCTAGCACACTGTGCCTCTTTGACAGTGCCCACAGCTCTCTCCGCTGCGACACTGCCAAACCAGCACCTTCCACACTCAAGGGTCACCTCCCTAGTTAAGGCGTCCCTCTTCAGTTACCCCCTGCCCTTTACCCGGGAATTGGGGCCTGCCTGGGAATCTAGGGAGGACCCTTACCTGATGCAGGAGCCACGCGCTCCCTGCACCCTTCCTACTCCTTCCTCTGCTTCTTCCTGACTGACTGTTGCAAAGCCCGGGAAATGTATCTATATTCCCGGGCTGAGCTTCCTCCAGCCCTTTTGGCCACACTCAGGCACCTGATGCCTGTCTCCCTAAGCCTCCTGGGAATTGTAGTTCCCAGGGGGCTGTCTATGCATTGGGGCCGCGTGCGCGCTTCCCTTGCGCATGCGCGAACCCCTAATGGCCGCCTCAACCTCTCTACTACCTTCCCTACTCTCGCGCGACCTCTCCCTAGCCCTGGAGTCCTATCGCGCGCTGGCCGCCTCCTGCGCATGCGCGAACCTACGCGCAATGGCGGCGCACTCTCTCCTAGCCGCCGAGCCGGTGGCAATGCGATCGCGGCCCTAGCGACGGCCCGATCGCGTCCCCGGCAACCACAGCTCCGATCTGCTCCCTGCTCTGGCCCCCACCCTCGCGAAGTGCCGGCGGGTCCGTCAAAGCCTCTTGCGGCACCCGCTACCGCACGGCACTCGCAGAGGGGGGTCAGGGAGCCAAATTTTACCTCGGGGCTACATATATATATATATATATATATAAAATGTCCCACAGATTTACATCTGCCACCCCAATATCAGCTGGCCAGCAAATTTAAATCTCTCCCAAATACCTTCTTCTCCCTCCCTGCCCTCACCAGGACCATATTCCTCCTTCTCCCTCCATTCCCCTTTGTATTAACCTTCCCCTGATGTCCCTTTTCCCTGGTGCTCATTCAGGAATCATTATGCAGACAAGCTGATGTGTCTATAAAAGCTGTGTATTTGGTGCGTATGATTAGCACATTGTGTGTTTAGATTAGATGGACATATTGTATAATTATACAAGAGTGTGTATAGAAAATAATACACGTGAGTTATTTTGGACATTACATGCATATATAAAAGACATTCTGCATTGTGTAAATAATAGTAATTGTGTGTGAAGAAAATGTACATGCTAGATTGTTGTGTCAAAATACAGAAAGTGAGCACTGAAATTGCAGACTGTGTATGAATATAGAAAATACTGCAAATTGGCACTGTGTTTAAAGAAATAATTAAAGCATTGAGTATTAGTACAGATATAACTGCATGTAGCGTGAGCTTAAACCAAATGGGTTGTAATGTGTGCATACATATTCATAGATTTTTTTTTACATATGTGTGAATCTCGCAGGGATGTCCGACACAGGAGTAGGAGGGCGGACCAGGAGGAACGGCATCCACCACCTGCATCCTCTACATCACCGGAATTGGCCTGCATGCCATCAAGACAACGCACACCACTGGTGGAAAGCATCCTGCCAGACACTCTACATTCACCCACTCACAGAAGCACACCTCTTCACCACCCCACCGGGCACTCAGAGGTGTACAGGTGCAAATATGAAAAGCTCCCCAGACCAATCTATTCCCACCCAGAGAAAATAAGCACACCTGCTGCACCACCACACGCAGCACGAAGGAGAGTACAGCTTCAAATGCAACTCGATCCAGGCACAATCCCAGACATGACGCTAATGACCTCCCACAGAGCATACGGGAGAGAGGAAATACTTTTCAGAAGCTGGAAAAAGTTACCATACTAGCCCTTAAGTATGGAAACACCATGTCAGTTAGGAGTTGTACCTTGAATGGTTTAAGGTGGTTAATTATGATGGCAATAGGGGTAAGATAGTGCTTCCTTTGAATTTGCGCAAAACTATAATTGACGAAATCCAACCTAATTTCCTTATGACCCTGGTTCTTTCCCGAGCCGTGAAAGACAACATAAATGCCTTTTAAAAGGCATAAAAAAGGTGTCATCCCTGGAACACCCACGGTCAGGGGGACGAACACTTGTTTAATTTCAAAGTAAAAAAAAAATAAAGCACGGGGAATGTTTCCATATAATAAATATTTATATTTTCTAAAGTGCACAGTTTTCATTTTTTTAAGATGTTTTTATGCTTTACCAGTAAATTACATACACTTACAGTTAGTACTGTACATGAAGTACTACTGTCACTCACACCGAGCACTCACACTCAGCCTAGCCGTTGCCATCATGCAACATACAAGTACCCATACAGTGCAGCTACTGTAGTGTCACTCACACTCAGCTAGCCGTTGTCAGCATGCAACATACAGTACACATACAGTGCAGCTACCGTCACTCAGATTCAGCCTAGTTTGTGACACCACAGTTTTCCTAAAGCAAGAGTGGAGGGGTGACACAATAACACGTAATCACGACTTGAGTTTCTGGCTGGTTGCATATACAGCAGGGCCCCGCTCATACAGCAGGTTCTGTTCCAGGCCGCAGCCGTTAAAGCGGAAAATCGCCATAAAGCGGGGCGCCCGACTGTACTGATTGTACCTTTGAAAACAGAGATGCAGAGCTGTAAACCGACTGTTTCACTGACAATGGCATCTGACAAGAGGAGTTGCGAAGCGCTTAAAAACTGTTGCTTAGTGATAGCCGGGATACTCAGCTGCTGAGCGCGTCATGCTGAAAATCGCCGGGAAAATGGAACAAGCGCCGAACGAATATGGGTATACATTGGGGGAAACACTGTATGAGTGGAACGCCGGGAAGGAAAGAGCACTGTAAAGCGGGGCCCTACTGTACCACCAAATTAGAATTTCTGCCCGCCTTCAGGTTCAACAGAGACAGATAAAACCAGTAAGCTCCTTTTATACCCCCAAAGTAGCCACAAATATATATATAATATATATATATATATATATATATATATTTATATATAGTTAACGTTACCGTTCCAAGGATTGGTAAACAAGAGACAGCACTCAATGTTGAAAATCAAAGTGTATTAGTGAAAGCAAAAATAACATCCAGAAACCCAACGTTTCGGTCCTACAGAATGGACTTCCTGAAACGTGGGTTTCTGATGTATTTTTGCTTTCACTAATCACTTTGATTTCAAACA
>CM071570.1:172563978-172592310 GCA_036426205.1 Ascaphus truei
TGCATCTTTTTTAATATTATTTATAGATATATAATGATATATAGATATAATTTATTATATATATAGATCATATATAGAACAACACAAAAATAAGTAGCGCGCTAAAGAGGATGTGAAATAAGCACTAATAAATGATAAATTATAATAACATATTTAAAATATTAAAATAAATTAAAATTACCACAATTTAACCTAATAATATCTACAAACCATAACGTGATAGTGGAAAAAAAAAAAAGGAAAAATCCAAAATGAATGTTCCACTCAAACAAAAAATCCAGAGAAGAATATAGTCCCAATAGAAGATCCAGGGAGCGTCTTTGCAGCTTTAAGGGGAGTGGTAGTGGTATAGCCACCCTTTTGGAATCTATGACAAAAAACAAAAAAAAAGCAAGCTCCATAGCACGTAATTGAGTAAAAAATAAGGTACATTTATTTAAAAAATCAGCAACCCATAAGAATGTGCACTTTCAGGATTTTAAACAGAACCATTCGGGGAGAGAATCTCTATTGTGGGTCATCTGCGGTGGTAGGGTGAGTACCAGGTTTGCAGAGTGGATGTAAACAGCCCAGGTTCACCATGAACTCTATCTCACAATTGGCAGCAAGATAAAAGGCATCCAATGCTGCAGTCCTTTATCTCCCCTAATACAATGTGCTAACATTGAAATTACCGCCAGCCGGAGTGCAGGGAAGCCAAGGGACTCCAAATACACCAACAACAACGCGACCGATGACAGTCTCACAGATCTGACCGCGTTTCGTCACAATGGCGGCGACTTCCTCCACTGACGAAGTGGGTAGGGACTCACCCTACAACCGCAGATGACCACAATAGAGATTCTTTCCCACGAATAGTTCTATTTAAATCCTTGTAAGTGCACATTCTTATGGGTTGTCTGATTTTTTAAATAAATGTACCTTATTTTTACACAGTAGTACGTGCTATGGGTGCTTGACGCTTTGTTTTGTTTGTTTGGGGTTTATTATATATATTATCTATATAGATTATATATATTATATATAATATATATATATATTATATATATATATATATTATATATATATATATCTATAATTAGCCTGGCCTCGGCAGTATTACGCTATATGTTAAGTTTCGGGTCGCATCCTGCTGTCAAGTCCTGTTAGAAAACACGGCAAGGGAAAGGTTAACTTCTCCAGTTGGTGCCTGTTTTGATTTCCCAGCTCTGAGTAGTCTAGTCGTAATTAGTATCAGGGGCGGAAGATCCCTCATCCACGGCAACATTTTTAGAAATTCGGTGGTATATCAAAAGGGTCGGAATACCTGGGTTGGAACACCCCCTGGGTATCGTGTGTGAGCCAATACGGTATACTCAGATTTGAGACATTGTAAATGAAATTGAATCGTCAAAGCTTAGAAAAACACTCCCTTGAGGAATTCAAATTTCTTGTGAGCAATATCCCAAATTCAGTTAGTGACATGAATACACGGCGTGTCTTAGAACGACGATATGACAACACCAAAGAAGAAGTTCTCTCTATTGCTCCCACAGTATTTCTCTACCACTGAGTGTGTCGGAGCGGGGAGGGGAACGTTTAGTAGCATGCCGAATTGACAGGAGAAAGTTGAGAGCGATTCAAGATTCTGACCAGGCCTATGATGTTCTTGCGTATGATGTGTATGAGTGCTCTGAATAAAAGAAACCACAGAAAGAAGCATGCATGTGTGTGTATCATGTTCCTGGTGTGGAGGAGATGGATAGTCAGTGGGGGTCTCTCCTCTGGAGACCCCAGGGGATCCCTACTGGCTGGAGGCACACTGACCACCCAGAGGAGGCAAGGTAACGTCCCACACCACCTCCTGTCCCTGTCCTGGTTCCCCCACAACCACGCGGAAGACCTCAGCCCTCATGTTTAACAGCAGGTCAACAGCACCCAGGGACCACTCAGTGACCAGAACAACGTGTACCCCCAATCTCATTGTTCGGGTGGGGGCTGGTGCGCGGGGGGTGGGGTCGGGTTTGGAGTCGGAAGGTTCTGGGTGGGGCGGTGGTGGCACGGGGGGGGGGTTGGGGGGGTGGTGGGTACCATAGAAGGGTTAAATATATAACTTTTGCAACTTGCAGTGAAAAAATATCTGAACACATTCTATAATTAGAGTAAACTTACATATTGTTAAAGAAACGCAAAGCTGCAGTTTTAAATTTTATTTATTTTATATTTTTATCTCTAAACAGATGTGCATCAAATACAATCAGCACAATGATAAGTAATTAGCTAGTTGCCGATTGATCCATTCTCCTGTGATCGATTGGTGGAAGATTCGGATCAGGGGTTCACTAAATGGCGTCAGTGCAGCAGAAAAAGAGACCAAAGATGCAAAGTTCTGTGGGAAAGATAATGTGACTAGGCAGTCACTAAGGTAAAACAAAAAACAAATCCAACTCCCGAGTGCGGCTCGGTTTCACCTGTTGCGCTCCCCAACCGCTTTTGCGTATTGTTCCTTTTCTATTCCGCTTCCCCACTGTTGCGGCCTTACTGCTTGTCGCAGGCGGGATGAACCCTCGCGTCCACCCACCTTTTAACGAGGCGGATCCCTTATCCAGTTGCGATGTGTTTCGTGTTATGACACCGGGAACCCTTTTCCCCCTAGTGGGGGTCCCCGAGTTGGGTGTCGGCATATGCTCGTATCTCACACTCGCGCCGGCGAGTCGTCCACGGTGCTTGTTCGAGGGGTGGCGTGCGATCGCGTCCCCTGGCGCCACCCGGGCATTGGGTCTCGGGTCCACGGGGATAGCGGTCAGAAGGAGCGCTCGGGCAAGGGGGGGGTAGGCGAGCAGGAGGAGAGGGGAAGAGCGCGAGGGTTAGTTTGCCCTTTCTTACGGTGACCTTTTACCTCCATCCCATTTCATTGCCACGTCATATGGCCTGTCTCTCTTCGATGTGATTCCCGTCCCGCTTCCGCTTGGTAAAAAAAATTCTGCCCCTTTCACGGCTTGGGCTCTTATAATGGTTGGGGGCTCTCCTCACTGGTTCCACGTGTACCCCGATCTGTCTCGTTTGGTTGATCTGCCGCCCTTAGCGTTCTATGGCGCGTTTCCTTCCCTGGGGGTCGGACCTTGAGTGCCTTTCGCACCTCTTTTTACCGCTCCGCTCTCCGTATTCTTTGTGCCTGCCCTCTCTTTCCCATTCTGGGTGCCCTGGTTCCAATGGGGCTGAACGCCCCCGGTGTCTTTTTTTTTTTTCCATTGTTGTGGAGTTTCCAATCTGTGCTGGCCAGTTTACATCCCCCATCTCTCGGTCGGACGGTTTAGCTGTCAACGTTGTCATTGTTTCTGGTCACCTCCGCCCTTCTCGTATTCATCAGTACGTCTCTCGTATCACTCTCCCTACTCTTTTCGTATCCTTTTCTGCCTCAGTGCGTGCTCTTGGCCTCTCTTGGTCAATCCCCGAAGCAAACCGATCCGGTCACTTGACCGCAACTTTGGCCCCCATCACGATCTTTCGACTTCCTTTTGGGTCTTCTCTCTGTTTCTGGGCGACTGTGTTGGCTATTTACTGTGGCTGGACTTAGTTGCGGAGCCCCCTTTGACCTTTGCTCTCCTTGCGTCAGTTGGGGGTGCTTAACGCGTTCCACTCGGGAGTGTACATTCTCATTATCGCGCCTTAGCGGTCGCGGCTCCACCTTGCCTGTTGCTTTGGCCTTCCCAATCCTCCCTGGCTTTCGCCCCTTCTGTGGGGCTCCACTGATGCTCTTCGCTCTTCTTTAACCATTGAAGTCTGTTCCGTTCCTAGAGGCCGATTGCCGCCCCGTCTCCTTTAGTTTTTTGGGTATCGCGTCGCACTTTTTCGTTCTTTTATTATTTTAAAGTGTTGTCTGTTCACCCTGGAGTCAACACACCCACCCTCGTTTTCAGGCCTCCCAATCTGCCATATCCGGTCATTATCTTTTTCCTCCTTTTGATCCCCATCGCGCAGGCGAAGGTGGGACTGGCTCTCCGACGGTCCCGACGTGCTTATTTTTGCTGAAAGCTTTACGCCGTTCTGTGTTTTGGGTTTCAGGCCGGCTTTGGTCTCTGTCTGGGTCCCGGTTTTTGTCTCGTGCGGGCTCGTATGTGGGGCTTTTGCCCTGCGCTGCCCCGACCAAGCGTTCCTAGCCCGCGGTTGTACTTCACGACCACGGTTCCATCGGTGGCCTGTTCATCCCGCCCGTAGGGCGTATCCCGTTCACCACACCGCTCTTCTGGGTATTGCTGTACGCCAGCATTCTCCTTGCGTTGCTCCGCTAACTACGCGCGTGGGGGCCTCCCCTCTTTGTAACGACCGACTTATCTCCCGGAGCCAACTGCTACTTTTTGGTGGCCTGGGATCCTTTGTGCTCCTGGCTGATGGGTGATGCGGGGGTTGCACTTGTACGCATTGCGTGAGCCTCCCTGACCTTCCGGTGGGCGAGGGTGCTTCGCTTTTTACTTATATGTTACGCGGGGTAGGGAAGGCTGGGGGGGGGGTGGGGTCTGCTTCCAAATCCTGCTGACCCGTTGTCGTCGCTGGCGCGGCGGCGTGTTGGGGTGCTTTGGGGGTGCTCACTACGGTGTGTGGGGGGTGGGGGGGGGGTGGCTTGGGGGGGCGGCCCAAAAAACAAAAAGAACAACAAGGCCTTTTTGGCCTTTTTGGTGCACTGATAGAGAGAGGGCAGGGCTCAAAAAGGGGTGTGAAAGAGCCTGTTTCAGAAGAGGGAAAGGGATTGTGACTTTGTAAATGGTTGCTATAGAAAACAAAAAAATGCTGTTACATTATAATACATTAAAAATGGTTATGGTAATTTTTAAGATGTTTAAAAAAAAAAAAACACTACATGTATTTTCATCCTAGTACGGAGCGGAAATATTAAAAAACCACACATGTAGGATATTGCTGGGTCTGCAGCTTTAAGGTCTCTGTGTGTGTGTGTTGTGGTGCATATATAAATTCACCAGAGATTTGCTTTATGGGTTCCATGATATGGATTTCAAGCAAAAGGTGACCCATTTTTGGCTCATTTGCATTATATATATATATATATGTAACGGTTTTACGGGCCCCCACCCAATCTCACATTGGCCTCTGTGGTTATTGGCCCCATTACATTCTGGTGATGTGTGGTTGCACCTGCAGGGAACAGGACTCCTGAGGTCTCCCGCTTAGTGGTATGGGGAATATCACCATGACAGGCGTATCTGAGGTAGTGTGCTCGGAGTCCACTCACATTCGGTTACAGCGCCTCCACCCCATCAGGATATCTGCAGCAGCAGGGGAAGTATCTGATGGGGAACTCCTTCTTGGTCATCTTCTGTGGAATAACATTCACTCTCACACAGAAGGGATCTTTTGAACCAGGGCATCTGTCATCTCCAAGGCGGACTGCCCACTCCTAGCGGTCGTGCTTAGCCATCTCATCTGTTGAGGTCCCCCCTTCAGAAGGGTCCTCTTCTAATGGAGTTGGTTCACCTCCCCTAAGGGAGGATCACCATCTGTGCCAGGTCCCTGATCACAGTGTGTATAGTTAGCTTGCACTTGACTTGACAGCCTTGAACTGCGGGAGATACCTCTATAACACCACCAGAACTTAGATGAACTCCTAACTTAGGCATTTCTGTGTCTTATATAACCTCCAGAAACAGACTCAATCTGTGTCACTAACAGTGGACACAAAGCATGTTGTTCACTTCCTTTGTTACATATGACACCTCACCAGGGTTTGAGGGCAAACCTCCATGATTATGGTGCTGGCAACACTGCATACTTACCAGGCTTATGCCAGCATGGAAAGGATGTACACCATTTTTACACACATGGCATATATTACACAACACACCACACCAGACAAGGAAAAAAGATCCCAGATTTAGCACTCTAGCATACAAAAGATATCAAACATTTATATTCACAGTAACAAAATATATAATATTAAAGGATCCACAGTGTACCAAGGGTGATTATACTGAACATAATGAATTGAAAATACATGAAGTTACAGACATAAGTATGAAACACACACAGATTACAAATAGCAGGTATAAAAGCTGTAAGATAATTGGTGAAAAAACAGAAGGAGTGAAAGAGGTTAAATGTGTCATAAGTAACTATGTTATACGATGCTGCGGCCGCCTTATTCTATACTTCCCCGGATAAATGTGGGGATTTTCTCCATTCTATCGGTAGTTTCTGGCCGTGGTTGTTTGCGTTCAATGAATAAGCCGACATTAGCGGCTTATCTGATGATGCGGCCACTAGATGAAAAAAAGCCCGCGCGCGCGCGTTTTTAAAAATTACTTGCGGTGGCGGCCGAGGAGGAGTAAAGGAGGCCGCCACTGTAGCTACCATATGCACACGCAGATGACCAAACCCTAAAGTGTGGAGCAACAAAGTTGCCTCCTAGCACTTTGGACCGGCTGGTCAGAATCACCATAATAAGCTCAAAACTGATGCATATGCGATGTGTGCACACACAGTTGGTAATAATAGCAGACATGTATGAGTATGAGGAGGATACGAGAGTAAACTCCGAAAAGACTGATGCTGCAAATCTGACACATAATATCCACAAGTATCAAAACAGAGAAATATGGTAAGAATCCTGAAATGCGCTCCCGATGACAAAATCGTACGGTAGGGAGGCCGTTAGAAAAAGAAAAACGGGAGGACCGAGACCTGGGAAGAGGCAAAAAAAGGCAGGTCGAAAGAAAAATGGAACAACGGTCCCTGAGGGGGAACGGAAAGCCAGCTACAGAAAGGTGGCGCCGACTAAAGACCTCCGGCAAGAAAGACTGCGAAAGTCAAAGACAAAAGCAACGAACAGTCATCCCGCCCAACTGTCGTTCTAGGAGACACACATAGTCTACCAGCCTGCCCACTCCGCCATCTCACGAACACCGCTCCCTCCAAGAGGAGTACTCACATTGTTGATATCGCCGGGTTTCAAGCTTCACAGAGTGATGATGACGGTGTGCATGCTGAGTCCAGTGTGTCCAGAGAAGCGTGCTCCAGCCAAAGGTAATAGTATAAAGAAAGGTCTCCCGGCGGTTCACACTAACGTGGGGCACAAACGGTTACCCACGGCAATCAATAAAGGTTGTTATATTAGTGCATTGATTACCATAAAGCCTTCCTGCTACAGTTAAAAACTCTGAATGGTTTGTCCACCTATAGGGGACTTATCAAAGGAGACCTCCGTTTCATCCCACCGTGATGCCAAGCTGAATAGTACCGAAAGCAATAATTGGACGTCCATCAATTAGTATGACAAAAACTATCACACAAGCAGATAATAATAACTAATCACTCACTTAGAAGTGCTGCCACAATCCCAGACTTCCGGTGACGTCACCGTGGAATGGCAGGTAGGCCAAAGAGCTCCCGACACCCTCCCACAAAGCTATCACAATAGGCACCCCCAAACGGTGCTGAAATTCTCCACAAACAGTGGACCAGCACCCTCCTATACCTTGGTCATGGACAGGGTAGAAGCACAAAGAAAACAGAAACCCCACGTCACAAGTTTTTTCAGCCAGCTTCATCGGACAGATGGAGCCGTCCTCAGACTGCCCAAGATGGCGGTGTAAGGAGCCATAGCCGCCGCGGACGGCGCATTGGCTCGTCTCAATTCCGGCCAGCAGGATCCAACAGAGTTTCTTTGACTCTGACTTCTAAGATGAGAGGGGATTTTCTGGAGGGACTTAAGATGGTCATACGCGATCATCGGTGTTCTGGACAGCCCGAACGCAAGAACGAGGCAAGCTGAGAACAATAAACACCATTTCGACAGCCACTCTAACACAGAGACGCACCATGGCAAGGATGGACCACGAGATGTGACCTCAAACAAATCCCTTGAGGACCACGAAAATCGTGACCGTAGCAGAACCTACGATTCATAGATATACCTGAGTCAGTCGCCCAGAATCCATCCAGCCATAACTAAAAAAAACTTTTCTAAACCTGGTCCCGAGCTGTCAGAGCATGATTCTCCATCAACATAGCAACACAGACCATTGGCCCCAAAACCCTGACCCAAACCGCTCTAGTACGGTGATCGACGAAATTCCAAATCTACACTACCCGGGAAGGAAAAGGATCAGCGGAGCCGCGAGAAGATACTGGAGGGGGGAGTCCAACAGTAACAGACTACAGCTCAGATCTACAGTGACTTTCAATACTACGGTCCTTGAATAGGAAGGAGATGAAGCCCTCACGGACTCGCCTAACATGATAGCGAGTGTGCCTACCGTTTGGGGCTTCCCCTTCAACTAATATTCCCGGAATGTGAGTCACCCATTACGGACCCAGAGGAAAGCACACGTTCCTAAAAGTGCCATCGGCATCACCCCCCCAGTGCGAGAGAGAGGAACGCACCCCGCCCCCGCTCGGCATGACTGAGGGCCGGCGGAACCCCACTAGCCTCAACGATCGCCAACGCACCGGGTCGCATGAGTCAACCACCAAGCCAGTCCCAAACGGCCCCTTTTTCCCCTCCTGCTCCCCACCGACTAACCCCATGCCAACAACCCATCACCCCCTAACACATCCCTGCACCTAATCTCGAGTCCAAAGGAAACGTCCGGCTGGAATGTCCACCACCCCCACACTTAAAAAGAACCCCCTCCACTAACCCCACTCACAAGGTCATAAATTCTGAAACGGCCCTGAGCGCATACCCCATCCCCCCTCCCCATTCCTTACCTCGCCCGCTTGCGCACCCTCGCACCGTACTCCACACCCACGCCTTGACGAACCCCCATCCTCCCGCCAGAATCGCATCCAGAGGCATCACCGACAGACAAGGGTGCCCGTGAAATTACCCTCCTCCTCCAAACGACAGGTCCCTGGAATAACGACGACTGCCGTTCTACACACCTCCGCTTACAATCCCGCAGAAAAAGATGGGCAAGTTGCTGACTCAGAGGCAGCGGAATGGCGTGCGGGATGGGCGAAATAGAAATGCTTACTTATATTATATTATGTTAGCCATCGTTTAGCATGATGTCAATGGGGCTAACACATATAACTTTGTATTCTTTTGTGCCTGTGTTATAAAAACATATTATTACATTAAGTATCATGTAATGTCAGAATAGTGTAACCGTTACTATTAATGTATTTTAACAATTCATTTTTCTGCCTATGATAATTAAATGAATAGATCAAGTTGTATTATTAGTTTAACAATTGGGCTACTGTCTTAAAGGAAACACTTCAAGATGGGCCTCAATGGTTCATTTTTTTAGATATTACACATACATCAAATACCGATATCGAATCATAGCAGTTAATATGACTGAATGTTTGCATGTTATTTCATTATGTGTAATGATGAAAGCATGTGTGTAAGTCACAAATTATGCATGTATTTAATATTGACATTTTTTATGTTAATAAACCTTCTTTAGTTATTAAACATCGTGTTACAATGATGTTTCACAAGGAATCCATGATTTTGTATTACACAATGTACTGCTACACTATGCATGGTCTACAGTTCTTCACACACCAAAAATTCACCATCTGAGATATGGAATGTGAGAGTGATGTTGTTGTTGGTTGTTATTTCACTTGATCTATGTAACCACAATCAAAGGTGTTCATGTTTCAAATGATGCTAATAAACCCTTCACGTGCTATGTGCTGTCATATATTGTCAAAAATGATTTAACAAAATTTCAGTGCACACCTTGTGTCAATAGCAATTGAATGATTTGATTGTGTTGTAAGGTTGTTACTTAACATTTTGTTGTAGTCATTAGCCAACACGATCATTATATTAGTGCATTGTTATTATGTGAGATGAATGACAGTACAATGTTTTTACACAGTAATTAGTTTTAATACTGAAATTATATGTAGTCCAACATGTTTAATCACATCTGACAACCTAACTAATCACATGTATTTAAAGAGGAGGGAACAAAAAACCACTCCTTGTGACGTCGACATGGATATGCTTAAGCATACATTTGCAGATGAGCAGGCGTGGTATTTTTGCAGGGGCTCACAATAGACAGGATGTGATTAGTGATAGAGAGGGACAGGAGAGGAATAGGGAAAGACAAGGAGGACAGGGTTTTTATTCCGTCCACGGGTGTACGTGAAAAGGAACACGTTGTAGAGGGCTGAGTGTGGAATGCAGATAGAAGTCGTTATGATTTGAGTTCCACGCAATCTTAGCTCTTTACGAAGAACTAAAGACCAGATTGCTAGTAATACAAAGCAGAGGTCGTGCAGTCCCGCGGTCTTGGTTAAAACTGCTTGGCTCATTACATTTTTGGCTTCTTGCGTCTTTTGTCAAACAACTGTGGCAATCGTGGGTGCGGTCTCGCATCATCATCCGCGGGCCTTATAGGCCATTTTCTAGTGTCACTGATAGAGCGCTAGGACATTAGAATTCATTTCATAGTGACCAGAAAGAAAGTGGCTGGAAAGTCAACATATGGGCTTCTCTGAACATACAGGGATGCCATGTGTGATGGTGGCCATCGTCGTGCACCCATGTTGGCCTATCCCGCCTAGTAGGAGTGGCAGCATACGTATATAGAAAAACTAACCATTCCATCATGTTGCAGGTGGTTATGCGATGCAAAGATGAAGTTAATGAATGGTTGTAGCCAGATTGTCTGTTGATTCCAGCCAATGATACTCTATTCTTAGGAACTTCATCAATTTTCCATGCCTTTGCAAAGGGCATTTGTGGCATGTTGGCTGGTGGTGAGTACTATTTGTGAAGTCCTAACATACCATACTGTCATCTATTTTATTGCTTCTGTTATAATAGTTCAAGGGACATCATTTGTTTCGGATAATGGTAACTTACATTGCAACATAATTACATTTCGACAATAATAGGACATGCTATTTAAGTGATAAATGGACCCTACAACCACCACCCACCAATAACATGTACAGCAAAAAAGTGGTCATGAATACATTGTGTTGTTTAAAGATATGATGTCACTATTGCAGAATACTTATTTATATAGTCAATGCTAATCTTACATATCTACATATGATTGTGTTAAGACTTATTATAGGGTGCCCAAAATGGTTTGTGGTGAAGCATGTGATATATGTCAATGATTCTATCATCTCACAGTGACATGAAAAGACATTGTGGACTTTTAGCCGACAATGAATATAACAAAGTTGACTTAAAACTATTGAACCTTATGAAATGTTTACTCTCATATAGTAATTTGTCGTTGTCTTTTAGGTGACTAGGGTACTGGTATCCGACGTGGCTTGTGACACCCATTGGCCTACTCCCAATCCCTGCAGAGGACGAGATAAATGTTTGCGCACATATCCACTCGGTCAGTTATCGAGCGTTACATTGGATTTGAAAAGTAGTGTTCGGTGTTTAGATATAATCGGGCGTCATTAATTATAGCTGAGAAGGTTCTGACATTGTATTGAGTGCTGTCTCTTGTTTACCAATCCTTGGAACGGTAACGTATAACTACATTCTCTATATGGGACGTGCACCTGTGGCTTACCAGCACCTATTGGAGTGCCAACTGCCTTATCTGACTATATATATATGACAACACAAAAATTAAGTAGCGCTAAAGAGGATGTGAAATAAGCCTAATAAATGATAAATTATAATAACATATTTAAAATATTAAAATAAATTAAAATTACCACAATTTAACCTAATAATATCTACAAACCATAACGTGATAGTGAAAAAAAAAAGGAAAAATCCAAAATGATTGTTCCACTCAACCAAAAACTCCAGAGAGAAATATAGTCCCAATAGAAGATCCAGGGAGCGTCTTTGCAGCTTTAAGGGGAGTGGTATAGCCAACCACTTTTGGAATCTATGAACAAAAAAACAAACAAAAGCGCAAGCTCCATAGCACGTAATTGAGTAAAAAATAAGGTACATTTATTTAAAAAATCAGCAACCCATAAGAATGTGCACTTTCAGGATTTTAAACAGAACCATTCGTGGGAGAGAAATCTCTATTGTGGTCATCTGCGGTGGTAGGGTGAGTCCCAGGTTTGCAGAGTGGATGTAAACAGCCCAGGTTCACCATGAACTCCTATCTCAAATTGGCAGCAAGATAAAAAGGCATCCAATGGAGACCTGACGAAGTCGCCACAGTGTGACGAAACACATAGAGCTGTGACGTCATTGCGTTCGTGTTGGTGTATTTGGAGTCCCTGACTTCCCTGCGCTCCGGCTGGCGGTAATTTTAAGTGCTAGCAACCATTGTATGAGAGGGAGCAAAGGACGTGCAGGCATTGGATGCCTTTTTATCTTGCTGCCAATTTGGGATAGGAGTTCATGGTGAACCTGGGCTGTTTACATCCACTCTGCAAACCTGGGACTCACCCTACCACCGCAGATGTGACCAGAACTATGCAGCTAATCATAACAGCTTTATTATAAAGTTTCTTCCTGTTATTATACAGGTTATTAAGAATTTGATTAGTGTAAGGACCTGCACAGATTTGGTCTGCATTGATGTTTGGTGTGCAGGCTTATATATATATATATATATATATATATATGAAAATCTCACGCAAGGTCAGGCAAGCTGGTGATACGAAAGGACCACATCTGTATGCCTAAATTAACACTCTGAAAAGAACATGAAGGGAAGAATAAAATTGACCATAATTGTTTGGGTGTAATTCCTGCTACATGACATTCAAAATGGTTGTTGATTACAATACAGTATTTAGGCAGGAGTTTATGAAGGAGTCTGTGGTTGATGGAAATGCCGCCACCAACTCGCACTATTGATACAATTTTCACTCTGGCTATTTGTAAACCTGCTTGAAAGTAGCAACTTTGTATAGTGCTTATGGAATAAAAAAACAGCATCCGTAACAATATCATCTTCAGTCGCACAAGTGTTCATCTGATCAACAGCCCATTTATTGCCACTTGGAGACAGTGATTTATTAATTAAAACTGCAATAGTGCCAATCAGGGCACTAATCACATGCAATTGACTTAAATGGGATTTCCCCCCCATTAGTGTTTTGATTGACACTACTGCATGTTAATGATTAGCCCCCTGTATTGTGTGCTGCTGTAAGGCCCCGTTCACACTGCGCACTTCACAACGTGCGTGCGCACACGTGTTCGTCACCGACCCCTGGCGGCCAATGGTAGTGTTCAGTCTTGAAACTACCATTGGCTGCAAAGTGCGGCGTCTACTCTGCTGCAGTCACGGGAGTCTTTTCAATCTCCGGCTGTAGCACCGTGACGTCAGTTTCAGCAGCCAATCAATGCATTGGCTGCTGAAATTGACCAGACTCGGCAGCTCCCTGTTCCAGCCACACTCACACGCACACTTATGTTTCTGTGATTTTACAATGCCCGTGACACAGCCCCCTCCCCCGCTCTCCGCTCCCCACTCCCCACATGTCGCCCTGTGTCGGATCATTCCGTCTGGTGGGGATGATCACACAGCGCCCAACAGATGGACTCGCGCACACAGCATCGCAAAGTGCGCTGTGTGAACTGGGCCCTAGTGTCACACTGCACTTGTAGACAAGAAAGAGAAGGAACTGTAGCTATATCAGTCAGTCCCTTATTTCATGTGGGGGAAAAAATACATGGAAAAAACTAGTTTTACATCATATTGGACCAAATATGGTTTATACAGTAGTATACAATTGTTAAAATCTCACAGGCCTACCCAAAGTACCTTGTGAACAGTCAAAAGATTTTAATTGCAAAACTATTGTTAGTCTTGTTATAAAATAAAAATAAAAGTACCATGCTCTCTATTTTAGCCACATGGTTGTTCATAATATTACACTTTTTGATTAGATGCTCCGTGAGACTTGTATGTAGGTTTGTATATTTTGATTGATATAGCACCATTTATGTACATAGCGCTTCACAGCAGTAATACACGTGACATAATAATATAACACATAATGGGAATAAGCGCTTCAGACATGACAGTAACAGGAAGGGGGATCCCTGCCCGAAGAGCTTACAATCTAAGTGGTAATTAGAGAGAATTTACAGAGATAGTAGGAGGGTGTTAGGAGGGCCAGTGCGTCCGAGTTGTATAGAATCACCCAGCGTAGCTACCCATACGCTTCGTTGAAGAGGTGTGTTTTTAGAGAGGTCTTAAAAGAGGGGGAGAGAGGGTGCCAGACGGATATTGAGGGGAAGGACATTCCAGATGTGTAGGTCAGTGAGAAAGATTTTAGGCAGGAGAGAGCTTAAGAGAAAAGGGGTAGACAGAAGACATCCTCGAGCAGAACGCAAGAGTCGGGCATGTGCATAGTGAGAAATTAGGGCTGAGATGTAAGGAGAAGCAGAAGAATGTATAGCCTTAAAAGTGAGGAGAATTTTGTAAGGAATACAGGATTTGATAGGAAAAACAAAACACAAGGAAGCCAGAAGAGGGACTTTAGCAGGAGAGACCCAGAGACAGATTTAGGAGAACGTTGAGCAATTCTAGCAGCAGCGTTAAGGACAGATTGTAGGGGAGACAGGCGAGAGGCTTCTTTGCGACTGAATATATGTTGGTGTGCACATTTTGTTTCTTGTATCTAATGACCCAGTGGTCCCTTGCAGGAAGTTTCCTACAGCATTGAAGCACCCATTTACAAACTTAACAACTGGAGAACGCTTATTTTCAGCTACATTTCAGGCATTGTGTATTGTAAAGTACTAGAGAATATACCTGGCAGAGTAGAGGCGTTATTTCTGCAGGATTTGAACATCTTAATTCTCAAGACTGACAGCTGCTGCATACTGAAGACAATTTGAATATTTCAGTGCTGATGTTGTCTCATTACATATTATAAATAGAACGCATTCCAAAATCTTTTAACACTTCGGATTAAAAAAAAAAAAAAGCAGTTTACAATATAACTCTTAATACAGAGTAATGGTACTATCTTTAATGCAGAAATTGCCTACATTGGGGGGTTTTTGGGAAGGGGGGGGAAAAAGGGAAGGAGTTTCAACTAAAAGCTGAGTACTCAAAATACAAGCAAGGGCAGTGAAATATATGTACGTGGGTTTAACAAAAAGGTATTCATCAAGAATGACTACATTCGTAGATGTAGTACTCTAAAGATATGGCAAAGAATGGCGATAAAAATAAGCAACAGAAATGATCAAACCTTTGCATTTATTTCTCAAATTGCAATTTTTTCAAACAAGTGTCGGAAGACTATATTCACAAACATTTTCCACGGTTTCTTTAAAGAAATGTTGCAAATACCAAGTTGTCTATATTGGCACCAAATGTCACCAGGATAAAAAATAAAAAGTTTAGAAAAAAAATGGACACAATTACAAATTACTTGATATTTGCTCAAATACAAAAAGGTGCGCAATTATACATACAGTTCATACCCGTGGTTAAGGGAGGTAATTACAAGAGTGGAATATTTAATCAAATAGCATCTGTGCACAAACATAGTTAAAAAAAAAAAAAAAGTGTTGAAACAATATATAAATGGAACATAAAAATAAATAAGTTTTTCTTTTTTTGAACAACATTAAAATACATTTTAAAAGAAAGACAAAAATGTTAACAGAATATCTGCAATTGCAGGATTAATGGTAAATATTAACCAGTTACAGGTCTGTACGAGTCACGATCTGCTTTAATGCTGCATTGTTAATGAGATTACAAGATGATAAATAACCCAAATGATTTCAGTTATTTTGCCAAAGTTTAGGGCGAGTGTTAAACCAACATTGTAACTCAGGGGATGAATTTGCCAGTCAAAAGTAACCTTTACAAAAACAAGAGTCGATTTCTTAATCCATTTAATAACTGAAGTACCTTCAATACATACAGATTAAAATGGTCGGTCTCTTCTTTCCAAAAGGACACTACTTCCATAGTAGAGGTCGTTCTACATGTCATTGAGATACACGGTTACTTGTAAAAAATGTTTCCGCCGTAAGACATTAAAAATTAGACAACGTGGAAAATTTCATGTAAAACAGATATGGGATCCAAAATGAACTTCTTATATATCGTATACTTGACATTATGAATAGCAGATTATTAATTAAATGGGGAAGTGAAAGGCAAGTTTTCAGAGCCCCTTAGAGGAGATAGCACATACTGTATTGCAGGCCCCTCTGTGAGAGCAGTGGTTTAAGAAATGGTATACTGCTCCAGAATTTCATAACATTTCATAACATGTCAGCATTCATCCCACATTAAACCTTGTTTAAACTAGGTTTAAAGTCACCCTGTTTCATAGGTATGTAACTAAATGCAATTTAAACAATATTGTCTATCAGCAAATGTAAAGTTACATAGTTAAATATTTTAGTGCATGCATTATACAAGTAAGCATTTCAATACCAGTGTTTGCACAATTTACTTCATAGTCTTGTATTAAAAAAAGAAAAAAAAGGAGAGAAGAAAATCATAGAACACAATTCCACTTACAAAATAATACCTGTTTGTATAGGGCAGATGTTTTAGATTTTGTTCTGTAACAGAGTTTTACTCCACGCATCATGAAATATAATAAACTGCAATGTTCAAATAAGAACCAACTAAGGTGCCCCAAGCTTTAAAGTTCCATATAATCTCTGCTAGAATACAAAAGTGGTCCATTAGCCAAATAAAATTTTAAAAAATTCAGTCAATGGTATTTTCAAGATACGTATGAAAAAGCCATTCAGTTACAAATATTCCTGGGACTTGATACAGAACTAGTTCAATTAAAAAAACAAAAACAAAAAAAAAACACTTAAAATGTGAAAAAGTGTGATGATGTAAAGGCAATAGTGTCCAAACTTTGCTTGCTTATTGACACTTCACAGACAACAAATACAGACAGTTCAAATATGAATCCACTGAAATGATGATCAACCCCACGCATATAAAAAAAATAAAAAAATAAACCACATGCATTTACTGTGTAAACACCAGCATAGTTTGAGTGGAGTAAAAACAAGGATTTCATTTCCCATGCAAATTGCAGGATTTAAAACGTGGCAGCTTTAACAATGAGATGTAGCTACTAAAAACATTGTGTTGCATTAAAACTAAAAGAAAAAGGTTATTTTTACGGATATCAAAGATATATAACTAGTAAGGGCTAACAAGCCCAAGCAATACTCATTTAAATTATGAATCTCCAATGAAAAAGTGCTTTTCTTCAATAGTTTAGGAAAGGTTCAACAGTAGAAAATACCCAATGCAGATCCTGTTAGTTAATATGGACTTATAAATGTATTAAATAGACACTTTTTTTTACATTGAATAGTTTTGTATAAGTTACCAATCTTTCTCCTTACCTGCATTAACATACAGATAAATGTATTGGTCTTAAACACTTAGGAATTCATTGGCAAACACTTTTTGGGACACCGGAACATAATATCACATTTTATTTCAGAAGAAGTTATATTTAGTTTCTGTTTAATGTTATTCATTGTATAGCATGTAGTATATGTAGTCATGTAATGTGCTTTCAGTAATCTCTATTTGTAAATACTATTCAATTAGGCACTAAACAAAATGAGAACTATCAAGCCCCTGGATACATACTGTTTCTACTATACACTTCCCCAATATAAGACACGGACGTGCAAATTGCAGTGCATATTAATAATAATAATAATAATATAAAATATAATGCAATCTGTATATGCCCTCATTTGCTTTGCTATATATTGCTAAATATACAAAAGTATTTTTAATGTACAAAAAACAGACTTTTTGGCAGGAAACTTCAACACAACAGAAATTATTTTAACATAACCTTTATTGAGTTTGAGCCATTAAAAGTTATGTGCAGTTAATTTAAAGTCAGCTATGGTTTTTTTTCTTCTTATAAACTGCATTTTTTTTTCTACAAAAACAGTGCAAAAACATTCTTGTGTAAGTTTTCCATTCAGTTTCAAAATGAATAAAATGCGTGTACATGACAAGTATTGTATGACCTCCCATACTGTACATGCAAAGATTTGCAATTATGGTGGCAGTCTTACAACGTAACAGTTTGCTTTTCAAAGCCATTAAAAACAAACAAAAAAAGAAGGTATTTATGAAGAAAAAAAAAATTACATTTGTTTTTTTTTTCCAAAAAAGGTTTTGAGGCAGTTGTCGTTGAATGGTATCCGAGTTGGCAAGTGGGTTGTACTGATCAGGAAACTTTATACATATATTATAAAAAATAAATTGTGGCTGCATCAATTTCATCTTTTGAAATCTCTCTCAGGAGCAAGACCACGGCTAAAGACAGCAAAAAAAAAAAAAGTCAAGGCTCTTAAATACAGATATTCAGCATGCGAGATTCACAAAGTAAATTAGAATGCAGCAATAAACTTCACAGTCAAATTGAGGCATTCAAAAGCCCTGCATGGAGTCATTGTTTTCAATTGTTTTTCTTTTCCAGCAGGGAGTAAAACAGAGCAAGCAGAGGGGTTAGATGCATCTATATATACACATTAGATTCATGCATAGTTAAAAGTGTTGCCTTTGTTTGAGGTGAAGTCTTTATACGTCTGAATTTGTGCTCAGGCTTGTTAACCTGGGGTCTGCGTTGATTTCATATCTGTAGTGGTAGCCCTCCAGGTGATCCCTGCATGCATCTCTGATATTGTAAATCCACTTTTTAATCCCTTTCCTGTTCAGATACAACACAAGAAGAAAGATCACCCCTATGAGGGCTAGCACTATGCCCAGGAAAACGTAAGATGTTTGCAAGCTGGTGTTGTCAACTATATCTGGGCATTCAAGCTCTACCATTTGAAGCACAACAAGCGGCGTGTCCCTCATCTTCTCAGGGTAGGAACACAGCAGGCTGGATGCCCCTTCCACCATTGTAGTCTCCTTGAGCCAGATGGCAAAATCTTCAATCTGGCAGTCACAGACCCAGCTGTTGTCATTGAGGTTGATTAACAGGCCTGGCTGGTTAGGAAGATCAAAGAGTGTGGCATTTCTCAGGCGCTTCAGAGAGTTGTGACTGAGATTCAGGGTTTCAAGCTGGGTGAGGTTTGTGAAGATCCCAGCTTGCAAGCCTATCAGGGAGTTGTTGCTCAGGTCAAGGTATTTGAGGCTCGGCAGGGAGCTGAACATGTTCATGGGTAAGTACATCAGGTTGTTTCCAACCAGCTCTAGCTTGCGGAGGCTGCTAAGTGCCCCGCTCTGCAGGGCTCTTCCCAGTGTCTGGATTAAGGATTCATTGTAAAGAGAGTTACTGAGGTTCAGCTCTACCAGGGGGCTGCTGTCATCCTTATGCCCTTGAAAAGTTAAGTTGCTCATCCTCTCCATTGCATTGTTGCTGAGATCTAGCTGTCTGAGATTGGGAAGGTGGCTGAACACATTATTTCCCAGTTCTTGGAGGCGGTTGCCACTGAGACTGAGGGTGGCAAGCTCAGCTAGGGGCTGCGGCTGGCTGAAGGCTCCTTCGTGCAGACTGCTGATGTGGTTACCTGTGATAAAGAGGTTCCGCACATAGGGGGGCAGGTCTCTGGGCAACTCACTTAGGTTCTTGTTGACACATTTCACAGTCCGGGCTGCCTCGGAGCACTCACAGGTAGTGGGGCAGGGTGACTGCTGCTCAGACTGGGACCAAGCACAGCCCAAAACATGTACCAGAACCAGCACAGACACAGGCTTCAATAGAGCTCCTCTCCTACTTCGACCCTCACCAACCAGGTCAGACCTCTTCCTGCCACTCCTCCAGAGCCCCAAGAGACATAGTAGATCAGAGGCAATCATCTCCCCTGGCTTTGTTACTACAACTCACGCCCAGGATGCCCCTTTGTGGGGCTTTATTTTTGTCACCTACTTCTTTTCTGCTTCAACTTCCAAGTGCAAACTTGGCTGCAACAAACAGAACAGATGGAACAGAGAAAGTTTCCTCTGTATAGATGTAATCCCTCTGTGATGGGGCAGCTTCAAAGGAAGATGATGCAGTCTGACTTGCTGAGATGCAGATCACTCTGGGTGTTTTGCAAGAGTGGCTCTGTCCCCTTCCACTGCCTTAGAAGTTACTTTTCCCACAGCGAGACCTGTAATCAGAAACAGAAATAAATGGGGAGTAGTAAAAGAAAAACAAAGTGATCGCAAACATACATGTTCTTTATGTCAAGCAAACCTAAGCCCACGTTTCCCGTCCGGCCCTCCCCCACATGTGGGTTCAGGAAAACAGTTACCATTTCTCTCTGCCTTTTCCTTCGCTGCCTTTTGTCATCGGGTTAATTCAGGATTCAGGTTACATTATCCACGCCTTTGATCATCTTCCAAGGAGTATTATTCCCCCCCACCCCTAGCCTTCACTTTGCAAGTACTTTGCCTCCTAACCCAGAGTCTCACAAAAGCAGATGGGAGCAAGGCAACGGGGCGTTTTCCTATTTCAAAAACGCAACAAGGACCAAAACAGACCTCGTGATGAACAATGTAGAAGAATAAAGAAAGTGAATAAAACAAGGTCCTGTCCTGTGATATTAGGGGTCTTGGGAAGCAGATGGAGTGGGAAACTCAGAGCACCAACTCTTGCAATAAATGAAAGCAAGCTCTAACTTGTTACAGACTCTTACCCTTCTCTGCTTTGCCACTAGAACAGCAAGGAGACGCTCAGAGGATGAGAAACAACTCAACCCCCTCCACGACTCGTTACCGTTTCCTACCCCCAGAGTAAAGAGTTTACCTTCAGGTTGGAAGAGCTGGTGTCCATTTCTTCTTGAGCTGTACACAGTAGGTTTCCGCAAATGGCAGATGATTTTTTTCACACCTTCAATCTCTTCGTGCAGAAGCAGCGAGTCCAGCGCGCACTGAACCAGCAGCAGCACACCCACAGCACGCTCACACCACTCTCTCACTCCTCTCTCCTGCTCACACCACTCCCTCTCACTCCTCTCTCCTGCACACGCCACCCTCTCACTCCTCTCTCCTGCACACAGCACGATCTCACTCCTCTCTCCTGCTGGTCCACCCTCTAAGGGAAAAACCACTGCATTAACAAACAAGAGGGGCACGGGAAACTGGGCACTTATTATTTTACTCCAAAGACAGCATAACGAGTTGAGTTATATTGTGTGTGCCAATGCTTTAAAACAGTGCATTCCTACGGGCACATGCCATGCTCTATCCTGCTAGCCTCAGAGTGTGGGCTCAGTGAATTATGTGTGAACTCCCCTTCCTTGGTGTCAGCCCGTGTGCCTCTCCCCTCCCCTTCTCACAAGCTCTGTTTTATCCAGGCTCGTGTTTCATGGTGTGGCTGAGGTTAATATGCAAAGCTGAGAGTAAAGACCTCTCTCCACACTGTAGGAAGGAAGAGCGGAAACATTCTCCGTCTCTCAGATTTGTCAATGCAAATATGTGCAGGGTAGCACCAGATACCAAATATTGTCTCACATGTTACAGCCGCAACACTTTTTTTTTTTATTTAAGCTATTTATATATAAGTATATATTTAGAATTAAAATGTAGGGCTTTAAATTGGCACCTTATCAGTTCTGGAGGAAAGTAGGTTTATCAGAATAGTAATGTTGCTGTTGCAGTTACAGTACTTTTTATGAATCCGATGTTATGAAAGATGCAAAATAACCAGAAGTGTTTCTCTTCATTTTCAATATATTTAGAAATAGAAATAATTCTATAAAAGGAAGCAGCTTTTGTCATTTTCTTACATAACCTTTATGATTTGTAGTCATATAAATATGACTTCAAATGTAGTAGCTGCTTTGTTAGGACAGATCATTTTTGGTCATCTTTATTTTTAGCAATCTTTAGAACTGCCGTCTTACATATTGGTTCAATTAATTTTTTTGTGTAATCTATGTTAATATAAAATATTTAGCCCTGTTTCATACAGTACCCTATAACTGGTTAGCATTTCGCACAGGAATTCCCTGCAATTATTTTTGCTGAGTTTACCTCACTTTTACACTATTCTACCCTGTATTATGTCTTTTATGCTCTTTATATAAAGCACGGAAAAAATGGTTGACACATAAAAAATGTAAAATACACACATGTAGTTTCTCTTCTGGAAAATTACCATTGTTTTTTTTTTATATTTGTTAACTTTATCACTTATTGATTATTCTATTTTGCAACTGGGAACTGAATATCGTTACTAATCAGAGGTCTTCACTGCCATACTTGGCAAAAAAATCTGTTTTGCCACATCACTCCCAGAGGATCATGCAATTTATTACCTAGCAATTGCTGTGCCACCGGATTAAAAAGGCCTTCATGTTTCATTTTTCATATTAATCACAAGCTATTTTTAACACTGTTGTATAGTTGTGATCTGCACTTTAGGTGTTTATTGACATGTTTTGTTGCGAGTTCCTAAATTAGTTTTCTCTTTTGAATCCATTTGACGTTAAAAATAACCCCATATTTTTGTTACTATTTTTGTTACTATGGACATATAAAAATGTTTACCATTGAATATGTTGTAAAATCTGCATTAATCCCTTCACAATGGCAGCCACTGTGGCGGCAGAGGGGTAACTCCGTTTACAGTCATCTAACCGTTCTTTCCTTTACTATGTCTCAGTCCCTTCTCGGTGGTCTAGGATATTTAACCGCCGGCACCTCATCACAGCCATCCCACTGCCACATTTAGCCGCCGGTCATTTCGCCGCAAAGGTAAACCCCTAACCTTACCCTAAATCTCCTAACCTTAACCACTTACTGTAACCCCCTAATCTTAACCCCTTACTCAAATATTGCTATAACGACGACATTGGGGTATAAACGCATTATTATCCTTAAGTTCATAACCATGATCCTAGTTAGCAAAATTGCTAAATTGCTACCACTATATACACCATGGGTTACTGAGTGCATGTTGCAATCTGTGAACGTTTTGACACTCTGCCTCTCTCTCCAAAGCAGCGTACATCAGCCTTTTTCCTCTATGCTATTCTCCTAGTGCACCTACCCCACAGCCTGCTTTATAGGAGTACTGGTACTACAGATGCAGCGGCCGTTATTCGAACATATCACGTGCTGTATACCTCGGAATACCCATGTCATGGCTCGTCATTACCGCGTGTTGACTCGTTTTTATCGAGTGCAGAAAATGTAATTTTAGTGTTCTGGTTTTTAAAAACCTGCAAAATTGACACAGTACTGTACTGCACACATCACAAATCATTCATTTCTCCCACGGAAACGTGAAGAATTGCACCCAAAGAAATCAGAATCCATGAAATTCAAACAAAGCAACCTCATGATGTGGCGTGTGGAGTACAGCAGCGCATACGAAAACGGCTCCGTGATATGTTCAAATAACAGTTGCTGCATCTGTACCTTGTTCAACTGGTTCTACACTTACTACACTTAGTGGCAGCAGCTAAATGTCCCATTCAGCTTCCTGGTCCCCAATGGGACATTCGCTGCTCAGTGTCAAAAAGGCACATTCACAGCTTTTTATTTTCTATCTGTGGGCATACATTCGAAAAATGTGGAGAGAGGGAGAGAGAGAGAGGGATGGGGAGTGGCAGGGGGAGAGGGAGAGGGGGAGAGAGAGACTTCTAAATGAATGTCTCCAGTTGTCTATTTATATCCCCCTCAAACCTCCCTCCAAATAAATTAGGGAGACATGTCTGAAAAAGAAGCACACCTGAAGTACCCGGCTGGGAGATATTGCAGGTCCTTTCTCATTCTTTTTAATTGTATATGTATTAAAAGTTTCTTTGTCCAGCTCATTATAGACCTCAAAGGAGTATTTTACCTACTTGGAGTATTTAGGAGTACACCTCTTCTAAAGGATTGCATTTTCTCTTCTTATTCCAATAGAGAGTAAATAAAACACATGTTTTCTGACACACACACAAGTAAAAATAAGGTGAAGCACAGCAAATAAAGCAGGTGCAGAGAGAAAGTACTGTAAAGAAGCGAGCTGATGACTTGAGTTATTAGTATTTCTAATCTAATAAAGGATAAAGACAGTGGGCCATATTAACTAAGCAGTGTTCAGACATAAGGCATCTTCGGTTTTGATATACATTACAACCTATTCTAATAAATGGATAGTAAGTTTCCTTCCTGTATCAGAAGGTGGCTCATGGCAGAAGACTGTATTAGATATGCTTCTCTATCCTTGAAGAGGGTAAAGTGCTATGTACAAGTATGAGCACTTAATGACAAATAGAGCTCAAAAAAGTATACCGTGGTAGTGGAACTAGCCATCAGCTGGTTTAGCTCACACTATTAAAGCTGTTGTTCTGAATAACAGGTTGTGTGGGCTCACAGCTTAATGTAACATCATAGTCAAATATCATGATTGCCTGGTGAACACACATAAATAATCTGTATAATTCCTAATGTATACCCGTTTGGAGTTCACAACTTGGATATGTTTATTTAACACCTTGCACTTCATCAAGTCACGTGACATCATCACATAGGTATTTAAAGGAGGGCAATTACCTGCGCATTGACAGCTACAGACCTGAAGATTATACGATTGTTCATGAGACGGAGGAGGATTCTATTGGAGGAGAGGCTAGCTGAGGGACAGGATGTCACAGGGCAAGGAAGGGACAGGGACGCGGAGTGGAGAGGGAGAGGAGATGAGAGGAGAGAAGTTGTGCCTCATCCACGTTTGTACAGGGAGAGAACCATGTTACATGGGATGAGTGAGGAGGAGATCATAAGTCGGTATAGTTTGAGTTCAGCAGCAATCTTATCTCTTTATGAAGAGATACGGGTATATTTAGATTTTGTGACAGCCAGAGGTCGTGCAGTCCCTGGGCTTGTTAAAATGCTGTGCTCATTACATTATCTTGCTTCCGCGTCATTCCAGACAACTGTGGGCATTGTGGGCGGGGCCTCGCAATCTACATTCTCGCGGGCCTTTACCCAGTTTCTATGTGCACTGAATAGATGCGCTAGGAATTATATTCATTTTCCTACAGAGCACACAGAGTGGCTGGAAGTGAGGAATGACTTTTATACCATAGCCGGGATACCATGTGTGATGGGTGCAATAGATTGCACCCATGTTGCCTTGATCCCGCCTAGTCAGAGTGAGCATGCTTACCGCAATCGTAAGCACTACCATTCCCTGAATGTACAGGTGGTATGCGATGCCACGATGAAGATTATGCATGTGGTAGCCAAATTCCCTGGTTCCAGCCACGATTCCTCTATCCTGAGAAACTCATCAGTGTACCATGCTTTTGAACAAGGCTATTTTGGACCTGGTTGGCTGGTGGGTGAGTACATATTATGATGTGTTCACAAACAACTCTTGTTTTTCTCTGAAATGTTGTATGTAATAATGTTTACACCAATTGTTTCATATTTGTGCACAATGTATTATAGGTGACTCAGGATACAGAATTAGGCCATGGCTGTTGACCCCGGTGCCAAACCCTCAATCTGAAGCAGAGGAGAGGTATAATGTTGCACATATATCTACAAGATCTGTCATCGAGAGGACATTTGGCCTGCTTAAAACAAGATTCCGGTGTTTAGATCGAACTGGTGGGGCACTTCAATATAAGCCTGCTAAAGTGTCAGATATTGTAATCGCGTGTTGCATTTTGCATAATCTGGCACTCCGCCATAATTTAGAAACCGACATAGGTCAGGGCTTGGAGGACGAGCATCCCATACATTTAGCAGCTGACACTGAGCAAACAGCCTGTGGTGTGGAGACACGTCGTAATGTGATTAACACATATTTTACATGTAAGCAACTACCTATATGTTCATAGTACTACATTGATGTATTAATTCATTGTAATGATAAATACATGTGTCCAAATACCATTCAATTAGGAAACAGATGAATATGGTTCTCCCACCTTTCTGTTCTCTGCTGTGTGGACAAGTGCATGTGGCTCCGGTATGTCATTCATCAACAGGTTGTATTCTACTTCTTACCACTAAAACGTTTTGTGTGTACGTGAGGGAATAATGTGTACAAAATCTATCTTTTCTGCATTTTTGGTTAAGCATAAACAAGAAACCTACTATGTTGATAGCCAATAACTATTGCAATATGGTTACACACAAATGTTCAAGCTTTAATGATCTGTACATAACATTCATTATCTCATGCATGTTAGGTTAGCACTCCAACCTAGGTGATAATAGAAACTTTTTAGTCGTGTGAATGTTATATCACCTCCCTATTGTTATTGTGTACGTTCAGATACAATGTCTACGAGTTGTTATGTAGCATTTACATTCTTTGACAAGTCACACGTGAGATAATAATATATAGTAGATTAATGTGTTTGCTGAGTGATAATGTTGGTTGCATATATCACATGGCAATACATATGATGTTAGTAGAAAATACAAAAATATCAATATAAGTTCTAACTTCAGTGCTTAGCAACATCATTATAATTAAGTGCATAGTAAATATTTGTATAGGATAACATGATGTAGTGATTGTTAATCTGTGCACCAATCATTGCAAGCATTGTTACATATTTATTATAATTGTTGTTCGCTAGTCGTCACAATCATCTAATATAACGATTGGCCCATCTGAAATCATACATTGGTCCCATGTATTAATCCTCGACATCTGTGAAATACAGCAAACACATGATGTTCAAAGATTGCACATTTATCTATGTTTTAGCATGACAACGCTTACACATCTCTATATGATTGTGGATATTCACGCATAAGTAACGTTTATGTTTAAACTGCAATGATCAAAGTAAAGATATAGAACTATCTCATGTTTCAAATGCCGGTGTTCGCATTACTACTGATATGTTTGTTCCGGTGCCTGCATACATAATAATGTGCGCGCACAACGTCTGTTGCGCGCGCACGTCACGAATGTGTGGACTAACTCTTAGCGCATGCGCAAAACGATGTGTACGCTGTGCGTTCAATACATGTCCCTCCATGGTGCTGCTAGCAGTACGCATATCATGGCTGAAAGTTATGATATGGAAGCGAAACAAATTCACTTCTACACACGTACATATGTAAACTTTGTAAACGGACGTGTGCCCACGGGCAAAACGGACGATCAGCCAATGAGCAAACAAAATACGTGTGACGTCATGTGAAGGCAACATGAAATGCACGCAAACACCCCTCCCACTGAATGAACATTGGCCTCCAGCGCTGTGCACGCACCGCCCCCCTGACGCGCGTGCATGCCACACTGCACTGACCGTAACAATAAGCTACGGGCACAGCCAATACTGTTTCACGCGCGCACGTCGGTTGGGGGGGGGGGCTTGCATCGGTAACCTTTTTAAGGACGCCTTGGGACATGACCACGTTCCCACGTCACATGTGGGCGACACATTGTTTTTATATGTTGAATGCTAAACAATGAGGTGTGTGTGTGTGTTACAGTTAGTGTAACATTTAGAAAAGATGGTTTAAAATCGATAATAATGAATGATTTAGGACTCCGTCACCAATGTGTACTCCTGGTTCGTCATGTAGTCTATTGTTATAGGAAATAATCTATTTGTGAACGCTCCATGTAAGGCTGTCTGCAATGTTACGCTGTATCCACTCATTTGGCTAACAAATTGTGTATATTATGCAGATTATGTTATAATATTTGTGACATATATAATTTCAGTCAAGGCATAACGGAATGTGTATTTACCATTATTGTAGAAGTCAAAACTGATTTGGCTGCAACAAATCGCTCCAGGAAGGCACAAGAGTATCATCCATGGTTGAGCCAACCGTTGAATCCTGATTCAGACACATCTCTGTGAGGCCGTCATATGGATCTGCAGTGGCTTCTTGAAACAAGACATCCGGAGTTACGTACAGTTGTTTGTTGTTTTCACCTCCACATTCTTATTGGCCATAGAAGTTTGGAGACATATCATAGCAGTTATGTCCATCTTGCATCTCGTCGAGAGGAATGGACGGTGCAGGTATATCAGCAGACGCGACAGTCTGTGAGGTTTCTATGTAACTGGCATTAGGCAAAAATATGGTCTTTAACAGCAGATATGTTCCATGGTAAGTTTAAATGATGCAGCAACCTGCCAGCACCCGTATCGTTCAGCTTGACGATGAGGGACACGCTCAAAACATTCATTTACAGATAAAGTGAAACGTACAGAAGTTTTAAAATGTCTTTCATTGCCTGTTTCTTGGTAGTATGGATATTTGTTTTGGATCAACTCATAGATTTCCCCCACGATTGCCTTTTTCTGCGGCGTTGACTCGATTGCTTCATAAATCAAAAATTTGTATGATTTACGTGGATGGCTGTGCAATGTGGAAGGTCCTGCCATTTCTTCTCTCTTCAAGTGTACAGTGTCTAAGTTGAAAGCATAAGGATGTCTGCTTAATGTGTGAATAGTTACATGTGATCTTTGCGGTATTTTCCAAGGTTAGAATACAACCGAACATTTATACGCCTTGTTTTTCTCCCACAAGA
>CM071570.1:172592501-172612762 GCA_036426205.1 Ascaphus truei
CAAGGCCTTGATGTGTGGAAACAGGCCTTGTTGTAATTATATTCAAAGTTCATTCAAGTGTATAACATTACTGTTTCAGTATGCTTGAGGGCCTAATTGAGTCAGCTGTGTAGAAGTTGTATTTAACAGCAAACAAGGCCTCTTCGCAGCCATTAAGGCCTGTAATGTTGGTCTGATTATATATATTATATATAGAGTGCAAAACTAAAGGCATTGATTGGTGTAAGCAGGCCGTGTTGTAATCATAATCCAAGTTCAATACAGCTGACTGAATTAGGGCCTCATCATACTGATACAATAATTGTAGCAAGTGTCCTAACATTTGTATATCATTAACACAAGGGCTGTTTGCTTACAACACTGGAGGATATATATATATATATATATATATATATATATATATATGTAAATATATATACACACACACACACAAAGATAGACAATGTGTGTGTGTGTGTGTGTGTTGTGACAAACGCCCCTCTTTTGTAGTGCTGACGTCTGTCTGGGTTCTTCCCGACACAGTCTTCTAGGGTTAATTATACAACAAACAGGATCATGCAAAGTATTATGCTGCTTAACTCAGGCTTCTGCCTGCTTTATTTTCATCCAAGTAAGGTACTGCAGCTTTAACATGTGTAGGTTAGAGGTACTCAGATACTTTCATTCAGCAGTTCACACATTTCAGTGTTACAATATTTCCCACACTGTTATTTCAAGAAATAAAACCAAAATCATATAAGCAAATCCTATCCCTTTCAGGGATCTAACTACACATCAGAATCAGTCTCTCTAACAGCTGCTGGCCAACTAAACTGGTTCCCCAGCTTAAAACAATGCTCTCTCATTTAGGGACACAAGATACAGCACAGTCTTTTAGCAACAGCAGTAATCATTTGTTTTGTCTTATCTGTTCGTGGTGTCCAGGCAAATCCTCTGGTACTGTCATACGTGGAGAGGCCGTCAACCTCGATACTGGATGCAGGAGAGTAGCGACACCCCCAGCCCCCAGGCTCCAAGGAGAGAGAGTGAAATGCAAAACCTCTCTGCTCTAAATACCTGTGCATGTGATTAGAAGAGCAGGTGAGGGAGAACTAGAGCCATTGTAATCTGTGGTCTGGATTTTCCATCCAGCTGCCTGAGGTAATGGGAAGCTGTGGAACGGATCATTTGTAACTATTCCTGCACTTTCTGCTCTAAAATGGGGCAGAAAGCTGCCTAACATCTTTGGACTATGTCACAGTGTATACATATATAGATAGAGATACAGAGATAGACAACAGATATATTCATACACACTTACAGATATGTTATTGTAACCACAAATCATACATGATCACATGCCAACATGATGAACTATGAATGAAGATTAAGGTAAGTAATGTCTTACAGAGTGAAGACACAAGAAAACATTACATTAAAAAGTAGGCTGTTATATGGGTAATTACATTAATTTGTATGTACATAATATTAGCATGAAATGACAATCTAAATTTCAATAATACACCTGTAACATCTAATACTGAACAAGAGCTAAGTGAATGTCATCTTCCATATACATGCAAAGTGTGTCATAATGTATTAACATTAATCAACTGATGATTAATAGATATTCATATGTTATAAAATATGCCTTCACTCATTCAGTGATGGAGCATTTATAAACATTCATGTGTACAAGGACATACTTGAATGTTTGCAAGCATCTGTACATGATCATACATACACTATGCATGAAAGAGTCTGCATTAAAGGACACCAGTACACAAAAATATTTAGTGAATGTGCTTATTTATTTTTGTTTATCCTTTTGAGAGCAGGCCTGCTTGTTGGCTGTTGTGTTCGCCTTTTCCCTGTGCCAAGTACTCTCGCCTTAACTGTAGCACTTGTACTGGACTGTGGCAGTTCTGGAACACTGGTTGTGGCCTGTGGAACTTCAGGGGCACTGAGTGTGGGCTGTGGCACTTCAGGGGCACTGGGTGTGGGCTGTGGCAGTTGAGAAACACTTGATAAACATTGCAAGAGTGGTGGTGGAGCACTTTCTTGTTTTTGTGTTTTAATCTTCTTCCAAAAGCTGGTTATTAGTAATTGTTGCCCTAACTTTCTTTTGCGTGTCTCCTTTGTAGGTGTCATTTCCATATTTTGAACAGATGTAAGCGGTTGGATGTTGACAGGGACCTGCACAGAACTTGCACCTACTGTACCGGTATCATCCTGAAGTGGGGAATGAAGAAGTGATGACTCTGGAGAAAAAGTAGCAGCATGTAAAGATCCATCCTCTGATGGGGTAAAGTGGAATTGTTGTTCTCTTGCTGTACTCTGAAACTGATTTGCTTGGCTTACATTCAGAACTAGTGCTTGTAATGTCCTGTTTACATTTTGGATTTCTTTAGGAACTTGGATGATGACATTTTTAATTTGTGACATTTCTGATATTGACCTTTCATGCATCATTTCATGCAGTGACATCATCCTTTCAAGCATTGACATCATTTCTGAATGGCGACGATTTTCTTCACCCAAGATTCGTTCTTCAGAAGCTGCAATAGCTGAGTAGGTGTCACGAGCAGGAGGACTTGAATGCTGTGTTAATCCAGGAGTGTCAACATCTTCATGGTCACTTGAGAGAATTTGTCCTTGAGCGGCAACATCTGGTTCTACAAATAAATAAAGACATTATGAACTGACATGGAACTTTCATTTTTTTTACACTATAATGATTGTTCTCATAGTGGAACACATAACATGTTTCCATGATTAATTATTTGTGTCCAATTAAAAGATGATGCTTGAAGCAACAATGAAGTTTCGACTCAGTGTGAAAGAAGAATGAATTAAAGTTTGTTGTAACATCACAACTCCTAGCTGATACTTGAAAACAGACACAATACATGTTGTGTCATGAAACACTAAATCTCCTATGTCAATAACTGATGAGAAGATCATTTCATGTGAAAGGCATTTATTTTGCATGGCAAATGAAATGCTTCCAATGTAAACATTATATGGCCTGCACCTCATACACTAATCTTCCATTCTTGATGATGACCTTGATGAAACAGGTGACGAGACATGTTCAGAGTCACGTGACACAGGTGACACAGGATCTGCCGGATCAACTATATAGAAGAATAACATCAGAATTTCATTTTCATGTGTACATTATTAACATTAAGTATCTGTTGTGGGAGTACTTATGGGTAAATATCAGCATCCCGTAACGAAATCACCATTCTATGGTTAGGGCAATCTGTATATTATCCATCTTAACATAAATGTACAAGTGAAAGTAATCGTCACATTTCTTTTGAACACCATACAACATACATACAATGTTCATGCAGGAATGCGTTATAAAATTAACTGGTCTGTTGTACATACACTGCATATGTTGGGTATTAATATAGCTACAATTCTGAACATCACTACCATGAAAGCAAAGTTGACTCTGCTTATAATTCAGTACCTAATTGTGGAAATGTGTATGAATGTTTTAAGTGATCTGTGTGAACATTTAAGAGAAGCAGGTGTAGCGCTCAATGTGGCTAACACTCAGCAACACATGCAGTGTGTCACTCACAGATGGTACTGGTGTGAGAAGGTGGCGTATCTATAACGTTACAATAATATATAACTGAACGAATGACTAACGTACGTTGTAATATATCGTGGACTGGTGCTTGAAAGTAGTAAGATAATTACCATTTCTAATGAATGTGATGAACTTGTGATCACCTTGTCAGCTTCTAACAACTGTAGTCCCTCCCCCAGCACTTGACACCACCATGACCTCTTAGCTGCTTATCCCACCTGTAAGCCCTCCCACAAGACTTGACCCTACCATGACCCTGTGATCTGGCTCTCTGCCCGATACCACCCCCTCTGTTCACCTCTATGCTGTGATTACATATTAATTGCAGCTGGTTTCACACACCGGTACATGAACGAAATACAAATAAGAAGTGAGCTACATATGAACACAATTAAATACCATATGGTATATGTTCCTATTTATGCTCACATTATACTGCATGAAGAGAAAAAAGAGCTTTCATAATACATAATGGAATTTGTTAGTGAAAATTATTCATGTTCGGCTTTCAATTGACAATATTCCATGCAAGACTTTATGATACAGTAACGGCCTGTTTATAGGTGTAACATAGATTATCACAAATATATCTATATATTATATGTATATATGGATCGACACATACATGAATTATGCATTTGTGTTCACAGACACATTATAACGACCAACACAGTGATGTTAAACATTACTGTGACAAAGAATGACTGCGGGTTTGCTTTGTGGTTATGCATGTTAACCCATTGTTTGTAAAAAGATTCGAACATACATTCAGCTTTCAACTATAGGGGAAAGATGTTGAATGCTTTGTAAACTAGAAGGTTGCAGTGTGTGTTATTTGGAAGATCATTACACAGAATCCCTTCATGCAGGTCAAGTGGTGTATGTTGACTCATAATGATGTAAGCCACGATAGCTGAGCCAATACATATTTCCAAACACACATAGATATTAAAAAATATATATCTTATATATAAAGAATTTTTTGGGTGTTTTTTTTGGACAACTATATATAAATATATATATAGATATAGATATATAGATATATATATATATATATATATATAGAGAGAGAGAGAGAGAGAGAGAGAGAGAGAGAGAGAGAGAGAGAGAGAGAGAGAGAGAGAGAGAGAGAGAGACATATATACAGATATATATGTAGGTATGCTTATATTTTGAACAAAGTATAAGTTGCAGCGGAAATATAGATAAGAACTGTAATATACGACACGCGTAGTACAGTAACATTTCTCACCTGATGGAAATTGAGATGAATAAATTCCGATATCCCTGTTCCCAGGCAAACCCTCCACGATGACAGGAAGAAATTTTTCACGCATCTGCTCCTCCAATGGAGTTAAGATTAGAGCTTGTGCTGGCGGCCCACCTCCAGTGGCAGAAGCATGCATCCGTTGTGCTTGGATTTTTTTTCTTTAAATTCGCCTTGATATCATCAAATCTCTTCCGACAATTCGTGCGATCCCTGACATGATTCCCACACGCAGACACAGCCAATGTTATTTGGTCCCACATTTCTTTTTTGGAGGCTGAACTTGTCCGCCCTTGAAAAACATACAAAATATATGACCTTACTAATTAATAGAAAGAAGAACTTTTTACAAAAATGATACCTGTTCCAAGAGATACCAAACATGCTGGTTTAGGTTGAATATGTGTAGCACATGAGCATTTACGTGGAACATTGAAATCTAAGGAAGCTTGCATGATTATTGTATGAACTTTGGCAAACTTTTTGGAATGATTGTTATGGTCGTTATAAAGCATGAAGGCTTATGTGTGTAACAATTAACTTTAATTGATAGATATTAGAGATTAATAGTTTGATATTAACACATGTCACATGAGATAGAATAAAATGTATTTGAACAATCAATGCAAAGATTGACGTACCTAATAAATGCCCATACAGAGAGTCATAGTGCTCCAAAATCCCTGCGACAAGAACTCTGTTTTCCTCATCATTGAAACGAGGATTACGTGGCCGCTCCACACGTTTCTTCCGAACACGTCCAGACACAGAGCTTGGCTGCTGCTGACTGGTCTCTCCTTCCAATGGAAGAGACTCCAAAAGCGGACCACCACCAACCACCCCATCAGCACCAGCAACAGACACCCCAGCAGCACCAGCAACAGACACCCCAGCAGCACCAGCAACAGACACCCCAGCAGCACCAGCTACAGACACCCCAGCAGCACCAGCTACAGACTCCCCAGCAGCACCAGCTACAGACACCCCAGCAGCACCAGCAACAGACACACCAGCAGCACCAGCAACAGAGCCACCACCAGCACTCGCACTCACAGCAACACCACTCGCACTCCCAGAAATACCAGCCGCACTTGCAGCAACAGCACTCCCCTGAATCCTACGTTCACTCAGACGCGTACTCACATGACTACCAGTACCAATCACACAAGCATCACTCTTCCCACGCCTTTCGGCCATACCTAGAGCACTCACAAAGAACAGAAAAGAAATTTAAACACAATCGCACTGAACACTTACAAACTGAACACAACACAAAGATGTTAACAAAACAACACAGGACAAACCTATCACAATACACAGCAACTCACTCTGTCAATCTGAAATATGCAAATTGCCCAGCTCTGTGTGTGTCTCTCTCTCTCTCTCCCAACAACACAAAGAATGAATAAAAATACACTCTGCCTTTAAATAGGCCGCTCAATCAAAAACATGCTTGCTTCGGCAGATTCAGCAAGAAGTTTAATTGGCGAACCTAACACCACCTCGCCATGCCCGCCGATACACCTGTGTGATCGGCAAATCATCGCCAGAGTGGGAACAAATGTTTTCGGCTTGATTCGGAAGGGATTCGGCACTTATTGCATACGGCGAGGGAAATTCGGCAACATCATGCCGATAGTGAACACTTGCCAAGAGCACTTTTTCGGCGCTTACTGCATGAGGCCCTAAATCGGCAAGATCCGCGGCTGTCAGATAATCCCGGTTGCGTGCGTTTTAATTTTTTTGCCCGGAGTGAACTGCGTTATTTTCGCGCTCGTGATATTAGCATTTTATTCTTGCTGTCTGCAATACTGCAATGCCGTGTAAAAACTCAGGGGGGCGTTTGCGAGCTGTTGCCTTGGAAGTCTAATACCTTCGCGGTTCAACCTATGTCAGTACACAGTCTGTGTGTGCGCACGCAGTAATTGTAAATTTGCATATTTAAAGTATACATGCATTTGCAGTGCTGTACTCTCCCCTCGCTCAGGATAATTAACTGCACTGCTGGGTATTTCAACTTCTTATCTTCTCTACAATGCAGTACATCTCTCCCACACCATTCCTTTGAATGTGTGTCTGGTTTCAATCACATTCCTGCTTGACAGCAGGTGATTACTACGCATGCGCCTGTAACTTCGCCCACCACAGCTTGCTTGCTTGAGTGAGTGACCAAAAAAAAAAAAAAAAAAAAAATTTTATTCTAATTTTTTTATTTTTTATTTTCACCACAAGCCTGCAAAAACCATCTTGATACTGTATTACGATATTCAATCTGTGCTGTAGCTTTTGACTGCGACCCTGTGCGTCTGACTGCACATGGTTGATTTGTGTGCTTTTTACTGTACGTACTGAAATTATAGTACAGTATTTCATTATCTTTGAACTTCATGCAGCTGTACCCTGTAGCCCCCTCCCCCACGAACACACACAAGGCTAGCTCAAGGATTTGAAATTCCACGGAGTCATTAATTTTCTGAATCATGACATTGTGTTCTTAATCCGTCCATAGCCGAGCTACAAAGCCTCACTGCACCTGCGTGTAATCCTCTTTGAGATGGGATGCTTAGCTCTTACTTACATGCCAATCGACTCACCCAACCCTGCCCCCCTCCACAGAGTCGTTAATTTTCTGAATCTTACATTGCGTTCTTAATCTCGTCCATAGCCGAGCTACAAGGCCTCACTGCGCCTGCGTGTAGTCCTCTTTGAGATGGGAGCTAGCTGCTTACTTCTGCGCATGACTCAACCCCCACCCCCCCCCCCCACCTCCACAGAATTGTTGAAATTTTCGTGATAATCTTGACATTGTGTTCTTAATCCGTCCATAGCCGAGCTACAAAGCCTCAATGCGCCTCACTGCGCCTGCGTGTAATCCTCTTTACTGCCACCACTGCTTGCTTGAGTGCCCCCCCCAAAAAAAATTTAATTATAATTTTTTAACTGTTATTTTATCCACAAGCCTGAAAAACAATCTTGATATTACGATATTCAATCTGTGCTGTAGCTTTTGACTGCGACCCTGTGCGTTTGACTGCACATGGTTGATTTGTGTGCTTTTTATGTACATTATTTGGGGGTTTAGGGATCAAATTATTATGTTGAACTGCCTTTTGAAATTACTGTACTCTACTCTATGTAATTTCTTTGAACTGCTGCACAACTAATCCTTCATCCCTCCCCCACGCACACACAAACTCTTATCGACAGACACCTCCAAACAGTCATTAGTTTTCTGAATGTAATCTGAATCATGACATTGTGTTCTTAATCCGTCCATAGCCGAGCTACAAAGCCTCACTGCACCTGCGTGTAATCCTCTTTGAGATGGGAGCTAGCTGCTTACTGCGCATGACTCACCCAACTCCCCCCCCCCTCCCAAAGAGTCATTAATTTTCTGAAGCTAGTCATTGTGTTTTTAATCCGACCCTAGCCGAGCGTCAATCGCCTCACTGCTCCTGCATCAGCCTCGCGACTGATCCACGTGACGACGCCACTGATTGCGGACGGACGCTGGTGATTGAGCTGCAAGGCACATGAGAGCCTATCTCATACATGCTTTTATTTGCTGTATCCTTGTGAGTGGCCATTTGTTAGATTTTATGTTCATCCAATACATTTTTATTGTGGTAATGCACTAGGTGTGCGCCTGTTTCTTTTTTGTTCTTTTTTCCAGATATCACTAGGGACTGGTGATCCCTTTGAAACGGGCTGCAAGAAACCAAGGACATTTCCACTGGAACAGGACTTTATGTATTGGAGGTTTTTTATTATATATTTTTATCTTTTGACAATTTTTTCTATATTTTTTATTAATAAATACATTTTTTATATTTTTTATATTTTTTCCTTTAGGGTTTTTTGTCAGGAGATTGCATTGCTATTTGTTATTTTTAAAGTTTTATCATAGTGTATTAGCCCTATCTAGCTGCATCTTCAAGCCTATCCAATCAGCTATTGTCTCTCCTACTAATAATTTATAATTAATAATTATAATTAACTGGTTATTTAGCGGCGCTACTTCATATTGTTTTCTTGTTATATATATATATAGTAATATAATTTTTTCCGTCTTTATCTTGTTCCTCATTCTGTGTACAGTACAGTAGTTCATTGAGAGAGGAGAGGTTTTGTGTACATCATTACTGCTGTTTATATACTGTACATTTGACTGTACAAACAGATTAGACTGCACACAACACCCCACCTCCCCCCAGGCCATCCTTTTTCCTAAAACGACAAGAAAACAAAAAATTAGTGCAGTTATGTGCGTACTGTATTATGGCATTGTGTGATGTGTAGTACTACTGTAGATGGCTGGTGCTGCTTTCTCTGGAACAAAAAAATTGAGCAGTTAGTAGGCATTTAGTACTGACAAACTAGTCTATACTGGAACTACTGTATATATGTACTGTATGTACTGTGCCATACTTACCTGTATCATACTGTACTTACAATACTACAGTACAGTACTACTTTCCTGATGCTTGCCCATTACGTGCGATCACAATGGGCAACACAGTTGCAATATGGTCTATATATTTATTGCAGCGTTCCACGGTGAGTACATCGTTCCAAAAACTCATTATGCCTTTCGCCAACTCGTCCTTTTTAGAGGGTTTCACTACTTTGCAGATATGGTCCTTCAGCTGATGCCAGACTATTTCGATCGGATTGAAGTCTGGCGATCTGTCATTGGAAAAATAGGACAATTAGTTTAAGAGATACAGTACATAGTAAAAACTGTGGGGAAAAAATGTGACACGGTTACCGCACTTACTCCGCTGGCGTCTTCACCCAGTTGATACCGCGCTCAAGGATATGCGCTGTTGACGCGGTGTGCTTCGGATCGTTGTCCTGGTAGAAACGGTGACCATCCGGGAACTTGCGTGTGATGTATTCCACTATCTCAGGCACAATTTTGTCTTGGAAGAAAGCTTTATTCATGATTCCTATAACAAGAAAAGAAAAGTGCTCAAAAACTGCACAATAGTACAGTACAGTGAGTACAGTACAGTGTATACAGTAAGGCTACACTAGTAAAGTACAGTGCATAAGGCTACTTTATATTTTATATATTTTACCTTCAAAGATGACAATGCATCCTGGTCCACGTCTAGAGATGGCACCCCACACATGCAGCTTCACGGGGTATTTTGGCCGCGGCTTCATAGATATCCGACCTTTTTTGTGGAATGCAAAGGTTGCAAATCTCTCCAGCGACACAGTAGACTCGTCAGTGAAGATGTAATCCTGGAAAGCTTCCCCACTGTCGATCCATGCCTGGTCCTGGACCACTCTTTTTATTTTGTTTGCGTCCCGTATCATGGGGTACGCTTTGTAATGACAAGGAATAAATAATTTTAGCGGTACAGTACAGTTTCCTAAACAACACTTTTACCTCCTGTACTGTCCAGTACTAACCTCACACGTCCATATTTCCATCCAATGCTACGTCTCATCTTCTTTATGCTGGTCTCGGATACAGTGAGATTGTGATTTTCCTGCAGAGTGTATTTGACCCTTAATGCACTCCTCTCATCATTCTCCTCACTTATTTTGTCCACGAGAAGAGTTGTCTCCCTACAATGTAAAGAAAAGGCCACAAGCACAGCATTACAGCACAGTTCTACAGTATCAATATGCAGCAATATAAAATATATATATAGTGTTGTAATATAAATATAAATATACAAAATATATATACTGTTGTAATATAAATATAAATATAAAAAATATATATACTGTTGTAATATAAATATACAAAATATCTATACTGTTGTAATATAAATATACAAAATATATATACTGTTGTAATATAAATATACAACATATATATACTGTTGTAATATAAATATACAAAATATATACTGTATACTGTTGTGATATAAATCTACAGAAATAACAAAAATATTAGATACAGTGCTGTAGATCTATAGTACAATATTTTATATAAAAAATTTTTTTAAATTAAAGTTGTATAAATATACTTACACGTTAGTTACCCTTGGTGCCCTTTTGCATTCTCTGTTTTTTCCATGTGCATGATAGCTCACGGTGGTTGCTGGCACAACGAGGCCAGAAGTAGCTAACCAGCGTTGGATAGCAGCAATTCGGTGTCCGCTCGTGTACATCTCCTTAATTCGAATGCTGAGCTCCTTGGAAATCTTTTTAACGGGCATTGCTGCGAGTAGAAATAAATACAAACACAAGAATGTATATTCGATGTTTAGTCGATGTGTATTCAATGTGCAGTGAATCCACAAAATGCATGGTGTACTGTATTTACACGGTAATGACTCACATTAGAGTACGCCCACTTTCAACACCTGTACCTCGTCGCCATGCATAAAAGGTTACACACTTTGCATAGCCTACCACTCGATGATCTTTATCTGAACTTGCCCTTGTCCAGATACTGCATTGTGCCATCTGCTTCCATGGATCAACCCCGATTCTATGGACGCAGGAACCCACTCTCCTCTGCCGTGCCTGTCATGCAGAAAAAGCAAAAGGTGGCAGCCATTTCCACGCCAAGGCCAAAGCGACAGGCTAAGGCCAATAAAGAAAACCTTCTGCTGACCCCAAAGGCTAAGGGTTTTAATAGATTTCAGCCTTATTATGTCAAGAAGAAATACGGTGATGTACACTCCACGCAAAACAAATGGCAGCCAACCCATCGAACCCGCAGACCACTTCCTCCCATACGCTTCGACGACTCTGCCGCCGCTCTCCCGGAAATCTTCAGCCCGTCTTCTCCACTCCTCATCCTCGATGCTGCCGCCGCCCTCCCAGAAACCCACAGGCCATCTTCTCCAGTTCTATCCGATGCCGCTGCCGCTGGTGCCTCTGAAATCCACGGGTCACTTTCTCTTTTGCACTTAGACGACTCTGCTTCTCGCCTGGAAATCCAGATGTCACTTTCTCCATCCCTCTTCGACGACGCTGCCGCTTCTCCTCTACCGGATATCCACAGGTCACCTCCTCCACCCTTCTTCGATGACGCTGCCGCTTCTCTCCATGGAACCCCCATCTCATCCTCCGTAGCACCCATCCACCCAGATGTCCACACGCCATGCACAAGAAGTAGCTCGTTAGACCGGATGCTGAATGGATAAGTGTGGATATCCCCATGGACTCCATTATGCTGACAAAGATAGATCTGCTTCTGGAGACCATGCTAAATGTGGAGCAACAGATGCTACATATGGATCAACGGATGGATCGACGGATGGAGACGATAGAGGCTGACATAGCGGGTATACATCATTTGCTCGGTGTTCATGCCCCTGTTTCCCCGATGCCGGAGCAGAAGGGTGGCATGGATGTGATGAATGGGAGCATCGAAACCCTTCCATCACCAAGCGCACCCCCTCAACCTGAAGATGTAGTGTACATGTATGCCGTTGAGGAGGACATGACAACCCCGTCAAGACCATGCCAGGAGACAACATGGCGACCAAGACAGGATGAAAGCTTCCTCCCTGACAACCTACCCTCACCCGTCGCCTCAAGCACACCCGCTCCCAGAAGACCTACATTCGTTCGCATCGATACGGTGCCCAACATCACCCTGCGCGATCTGCCACCGGCGCTCAGGGAGAAGTATAGGGTGATGAGTGCTGGTGCACCCCACAAGTATGCCTTGTTCATTTTTAAGCACCATGAGCCCTACTCGTTGTACTGCGACTGGGCCTTCAGAGTGAACTACAAAGGAAATCGCCTAAAAAAGGCGCTTCCAGACAATTTAAGAAAGACCATTCTGGAGGAATTGCGGCGCTTTTATTCAATTACAAATCCTGTAATGAAAGGCGTTCGAGACTGCATTAATGGCATTTTGCGCCATGCAAGACATCGGCCACGGAAGGACAATCTGGTGGGGTGCGCATTTGACTGAGTGTTCAACTGTTGAAAATGTTTGGTAAATGTTTTGTTCCAGTCCCGGTGGGCCGCAAACAGGCCCGGTTTTCAAGGTTGTCCTGAAAACCGGGCCTGTTTGCTGCCCTCGAGGACTGTAGTGGTGCAGGCCTGACTGTTCTGCACACCATCCCACTGCAAATGTTTTGACTTGCTGTTCTTGTGTAAAGGAGATGTTCCGTTTTGTATATTTTATGAATAAAGAAAGTTAAGACCATACTGTTGTGCCGAACTGTACTGTACATGTTTTGACCTGCTGTACTTAAATAAATGAAATGTTGTTGTGTGTTTTAACTTGTATTTATACAGAAATGTTTTAACGTGCTGTACACACACAGGACCTGCACAATTCCAGTCCCAGAGGGCCGCAAACAGACCCGATTTTCAAGGTTGTCCTGAAAACCGGCCCTGTTTGCTGCCCTCGAGGACTGTAGTGGTGCAGGCCTGACTGACTGTTTTGCACACCATCCCGCTGTATATGTTTCTTTAATAAAGGAGATGTTGCGTTTTGTATACTGTATTTTATGAATAAAGATTTTTTTTAATCACAGGTAAGACCATACTGTTGTGCTGAACTGTACTGTACGGTACTGTACATGTTTTGACCTGCTGTATTTAAATAAAGGATATGTTGCGTGTTTTAACTTGTATTAATAAAAAAATGTTTGTATTTACTGTACACAATACCTGCACAATTCCAGTCCCTGAGTCCCGCAAACAGGTACGGTTTTCAAAGATTACCCTCAAAACCGGGCCTGTTTTCTGCCCTCGAGGACTGTAGTGGTGCAGACTGTTTTGCACACCATCCCACTGTATATGTTTTGACTTGCCGTTCTTTAATAAAGGAGATGTTGCGTTTTGTATATTTTATGAATATAGAATTTGTTTTTATAACATGTGACTGTAAACCATACTGACTGACTGTAAATGTTTTTACTTTCTATACATAAATGTTTTCACTACTGTAGCAGTTAACCATACACCTGTTGATGTTTTGAATTGCCGTGCACTTAAAATGTTTTTACATTGTACAGTATTTGTAAATAAATGTTTTTGTACTTACTCCACCAATAAAAGAACATGTTGATTTGTTTTAAATTGTTCCATTGGCTCCTTTGATACTGTAACAACTGTAACTGTAACTCATGTAGAATAAATGCATACTTTTTATTTTTTCGGGTTTATTACACAGTATACTGTATATAAAAAAGTATTGTATACTGTACGGCCGGAAAACATCAGCATACTGTTTCAGGTACAGTATTCTATCCTAATCAATAACTACGGCCACTAAACTGTAGACTCCGGTACGTGGGTTTTTAAATCCAATTCAGCAATGTGCAGGCATTTTAACACAAAGCGATATTATCCATCGAAATCCCTCCATTAGCCGTTTTCTTTTCTGAGGAAAAACAAAAAGAAAAGTTTTACTGTAATGGTCAGCCCCCTAAAGAAGTTCCCAGCCAGTCCCACCAATAATTTTCTTGGGGGGCGTCTCCTGTTCACATGCGCACGCGCCTACCGTCGATGCGATGACACGCATTTGCGTTTCAAGAAAGCTCCAATGCACATGCGCCTAGCGTTCCACCAATTGTTCAGTATCTGCTGTACTGTAGAAGCCGCTCAGCCAATGATATTGCTAACAGGAGAATCGCTTGACTTTTGAATCGCACCAATATTGATACTGTATTGTCAAAATAAAAAAAACACAGAAAATAATACGGCAACAATACTCACCATAGAATTTACCATTCAGCTGGCGCTGGCGCCGAGCCACTGCCAGTCCAGTATTCTTGATCATACACGTTGACAGTTGGCAGTAGGACTACTACACCTGTAGTCAGCTGATGAGGCTGTAAATCGCTTAGGTACATGCAAGCTTGATCGAAACTGCATGTGAAATCCGGCTCAGGCTTGCTGGACAGACAGCAAGGGTTGTCACTGATGGTGGGACCGTTATTGGAAGTCGGTGCTGGTGCATTACTTGGCAGCGACTGTCGTTTCTTATTTGGTTTTAACATGACCTTTCGCCTTTTGCCGTCTGCATGATCATAGATACAGGAAAAAGCCGGTGATACACACCAATACCCGCCAATAAATTGTGGCTCAATACGATAAAAACATGGATCGCTACATAACCTTTTCCTTATTGCACGCTTCCACACATGAGGAGCTGGCAAAAATTTGTAAAAGTCATAGTTTTTGATAAAATACTGATAAATTTGAACTACTGTTGCCATCTTAACATCTGTTTCATTAATCGCGGCCCATATCAAATACGCGTAACTTCTGTAAGGTTTTTGGAAAACGGGCTGCACTTGAACACTCATGGCGGTGGGTCTCTGGAGAATACTGTAACAGAAACTGGTCTTTGTCTTTCTTTAATATGAAAAGCCTAAATTGATACATTATTGCAACCTCTTCCTTCAGTCTCAAGGCCAATTTACAATAGCACACTGTGGTATCTTTTTTAAACGAAACACCTGCAAGTCGACACATTATTGAAGCGCATGCGCATTACAATTCATGAATATCTGCCATCTGGCGGACACGCGAAGAATTGCAACCTATAAAATCAGAACCATTCTCAATAAACGCATCAACCGCGCGTCAACCGCGCATGACCCGCGGCTGAGAACTCAACATGAATGCGGCATGCACCCGGTGAAGTGCGTCGCATTCGAGAAAAAAGCCAGGAAAAAAGCAGTGATGTTTTAGAATAAAAGTGGCCGCAGCAGTAGATTAGCTACATGTGTGAGCAGCTTAAAAGTAGGATGTGGCAGTGATACTACCTGTAAGAGATGTGTGCAGATGTATGCAAATAGAGAACGTTCAGGGTGAAATTAACATATGGCTTTATTGAGCCTGTCCCTTTAAACAGCACAGCAAACAAAAATATACAAAAACAACAAACACCTATCCCTTTGTATGGGCTAACTTACTTCCCTGTCTTACGAGACGGGGAGCATAAGCCCCTTTCCAGCCTACCACCCCAAAGTCTCAGCGGTACCTTAAAGCAGGTGGCCCTTCAGGTTAGTGGTGTCCAGGTGTCTTAGTGTGCTTGAGTGTCAATCCTATGGCAGATTCCTGGGTCCTCTGCATCCAGGAAAAGAGGTCTGGTTCCCTCGTGTCTTGCTGTCAATGCACAGTCCTCCTGTATATTGAAAACCCTCTCCTCATGTCAGCACTGTTGTGTGCTGAAGAAAATCTATGCTGTGTCTTGCTCTCAACACACAATAATCCTGTATGCTCAAGAATCTCTGTGGGTCTGTTTCAGCAGGAATCTGTCTGATTACCAGGTGGAAACTGGCTAATTGAGTGGCTCACATAAACATAGTGACTAGTCGCTCACCTAATAGTACAATAGTAAAAATGATTTAGCGGTTACATTTATCTACTATTTCATCATTCAGTAGCAGTTTGGGAACACGGATGTATCTTTCCACTGCCATGGTTTTTCCCACTGGAGATACTTATATGTGTGTCATCCTGCTCAAATTGGGCAGATAGTGTGTATATAATTTATTTAGGATATTCAGTCCTACTAACAACTATTATGGTTACTACATAGATACCTCATACCTTAGAGGACATTAGATCCTATATAAGCTACGGTTAGATATATACCTGCTTACCCCCTGTTTCCACCGTCTCTCCCACCTGAGGATTTTATATCCTGTGTGTTTATATATGTTGTTTTGTCAAGAATAGTTTTAATAAAATTTTGTTATTTTTTTTGTTTTAATTTGCATTTGAGTCTGCAGTTATAGGGGTTCTGGACCCTTCCTTTGGTCCTATATTGTTACACATTATCCATTTGCCACAGTGTTTGATACGGATACTGTAACTTATGAGTGCAGTTTATAGGGCTTTCAGTGACCTCTGATGGTCATTTGTTCAAGTCTTAGATAATTGAGTGGCTCCAATGAACCAGCTCCCTGTTGGATTCAGAGCTCTGAGGCATCTTTCCCCAAACAGGGATAAATCCCTGTTACACTACCCATCAGCTGATTTAGTTGACACTGCTAGAGCTGTGTAGAAAACAGTGATTGTGGGTTCTAGTCTTGTTGGGTCTGACACCATTCCAGTCCTTACATGGCTACCATAGGCTTATTAACTCTATGTATATAGTTGGGATGGAAATCCTTTTAAGAAGTGTGGGGTGGGACTCATTTAAATATACTTTGCATATCTATTAGCATATCTCCCTGCCAGGTACCTCAGGTATCCTCCTTTTTCAAAACAGGCATGTTATGTTATATAATTCGAACAATTTTCTATAATAAATCTGGAGTCACCGGTCTCCCCAACTCCTTTGCCACCTTCCCCCCTGTAAAACACTTTAAGAGCAGTTTTATTATAAATAATTTTGTCCACTCTTTTTGGCCAGATAACTATATATTTTTTAAATAATACCCGCCAACTTCATAGAGATAGCTGAACCCAATAAACCCTCCTGAACTAAATGAAGTATAAAACATACTATCACACCCAGTATTGACTGCTCGTTAATTTCTGAAAATTTACTCCTAAATTTGCACCAGCCATTCCTTTGGAGGCTTTAATGAATATTTGGACACTAGCACACTCATATGAGTTAGTGGTACTGTTCATATTGGGTTCTTTCACGCCCCTTTTCTCCCCATCTACATTGAGGTTGACTCTCTGGTTCTGTTGTTTGCATCTCAGTCATCGGTCTGTGTTTTTTGGGAGGTTTCTCCCTCCTTTGGCTCTCTCTCTTAGACTGCTTTCCTCCCTCTCCTCCCTATTCCCTTCCCCCCCTCACCCTCCTCTTTCCCCTTTTCTCCCCCCCCTTCCTAGTCTCCTCCCCCCCCCCCTTTTCCCTATTTTACATACATATCTATATACACTTGTACCTTGTTTATTGTTTGTTTATCCTGTTTACACACTGTGATGGTGAAGGGGTAACCAGGCCATCAATAAAGGTATTATGAACGGCTGGTTACCTCTGAACCATAATTGTGGGTATAGAGTGTCAGCTCTTGGATCCATGGGTTTTTCATGAAATGTATATGATTGTGTAACAATATAGAATTTATGTGTGTTTTACCTTTCTGGGAGTGCTAACCAGTGCAGCTTCTTAGGCTATGAGTTTCAAGGGGGTGGGAGGGGGCTGCGGTAAAAGTGTATTCACATTGTGTCTAGGTTGACGGGGGCCCAGAGTTGCTGGCCATCCCAAAGATGGATCCGGGAATCGTACACGCGGCTTGTGGAAGGAGACACGGCAAGCCCCAGACTCTTTACGGGGCTTACGCTACCTTAGACGCTATCCTTAGACGAAGGAGATTGCGGATCAGGTTGTATACTCTACGCATTAGGCTAGCTCCAGAGCATTTTATGAGGCTCCAGCTGTTGTTACATTCGGATGCAGGATTTTGTTATTGGGTTATGTGCATATACTCTGCGTGGGCTCCAGATTACTTACGGGGCTACACTAAACACAGGAGACTGCTAAGTAGGTTTACACCCGTACGCATCTGTTTCAGCTCTAGACGTTTTGCGAAGGCACCAGCGGCTGCTATATTAGACGCAGGAAACTGCATGTTAGGCTATATGTGAACATTTTGTGGGCATTTTCACAACTATCCTACGTTGTCCCCCTATTCATTCACCTTGCCCTTTTTTGGTTTATAGCCTCAATATTGCATGGGACATTGCGGCTGCGCACAGCTTCTTGTTAGACTTTCAGCTGGGTGTTTTTCAGAACCACACTCATTTTGCTCCGTGACTCCTCACATTTGGGGATTTTATCCATGCACTGATGTGCATTTTTATTGTGTTTCGTCGTTTTAATATATATGATTAAAGCATTTATTATTTTTCTTGTATGCGACCTTTGGAGGTTACCCCACTGTGGGATAAGGTTATTTTGTGGCCTCTTACGGTGTGACATTGTACCTAATTTGTCACCAACCTTGAGTGCAGTATTAGGGGGCTATATATAATCCTAGTGATTATTTGTGTGTTTACTCCGGGAATCAAGTCAGATTCCTGGGGACATATAGGCAGAGACCTCCGGTCAAAATTCTCCCTTGAAAACTGTTACACGACTCTTCGCCAAGTTCCCTGCTTCAGTACAGACCAGAAAGGTAAAAGGGGCACAGGTATGTGAGGTGTCCCTGACACAGTCAATGGGTCTTTTGGATAATGATACCTAGTAAATGCCCAGGTCATCCAGAATCGGTATAGGGGTTCTGGGAGTACTCCAATGAGCTACAAGATTGTGAGGTGACGTTTAAAGTCCAGTCCTAAGTATTGTATAGTGTGGGGAATATGGCTAGTAAGAAATAATGTGCAGCTTCTTATTCTATTTCCCATAACCAAAAGACAGGATATTTTTAAAGTGTAAATTTTAGGGAACAGTGTGTTTTAAAACATATGCTTGTGCACAGTATAATGAGCTGGGACTCTCAGACAGTGCCACTGTTTCTACTCATACAGTGGGGATCAAAAGCCAGAGAGGAAGTCTGAGGTGTCAAAACCATTTGGACAGGAGGGAAGAAGTCAAGTACCCAAGTCCTCAGATCAGTGGACACTCTTTGAATTTTCTTTTGGCCCACCAGACTGGCGGGGCCTGTCACCGTAGGTGACATTGAGGGAATCAAGGGCCAGAAGTGCCAAATTGCACGTGCCCCGTGGCTCATTCAGATTTCCAGGTAACCCTGTGTGTTCTACCAGCTTGTCTCTGATTAGCTACACAGATTTTTCTCACGCTCCTGATAGGGGGGGGGGGGGGCAGTAATCTGTAATGAAAGTCAGAGGTATTATAACCCCATGCGACCATGAGATAGTATGTTCTCCAAGGTTCTCCAAAGTGTTCTCCAGAGTTTTCCAGTTGTAAGTCTCTAGCAAGAAAAGGGCTGCTTCAGCGAAAAGCTGCCTGGAATATTTTCTGTCCTGTTTTTGCAACTGTGATCAGGGATAGGATTCCCTGCAGCTAGGAGAGTCTACTGTACCGGCATCTTTTAGTCTAACACTTCCCGCACGGCAGGATGCATGCGGGAAGCGTGGTGACGCGGCTTGTCGCGGCGTCACTGTGATGTCACAGTCACGTGCGCGCCCGGCTTCCCCGGCTTCCCCGACACCCCTGGAGTTTAAAGTGAGGTAAGCGGGGGTGCGGGGAAGCAGAGGGGCAGAGCAGGATCCAGGTTCGGGGCCGGGAAGGGAGCTAAAATGCGCGCGAAGTGGAGGGGGGTGCGCGGAGGAACACGCGGCGGCGCGCGGTCTAGACCGGGCGCCAGCTGGCGTAGATCCCGGAGTGCCGCCGGTAAAAGTAGCAATAAAAGCTGCTGCTACTGTAGGTTGTTACCCCAATTCCCAAGTAAGTGTGTCTTTTTGCTGTATTTTGGGTAACATTGTGTGTCTGTCTATTCCTGTGAATAGCAGGATATCCTCTCCATAGGAAAGTAATCAGCGGGCACTGCTTGTACAAAAAATGGCAAGAAGGCTGGACTGTGCAAAAAATATAAA